>OMKK01048689.1:12029-26358 GCA_900302305.1 Polymixia japonica
GCCACGTGAGAGAAGCATCACTCTGAAGTGACTGGCCTCCTGAAGACATGGCACCCCTCATTAACGATGACATCAGAGCAGGGAGGGTCTTCCACACTAGGTAGACCCAACGTGAAGCTGGAGACAGACTCGGTATAAATACCTTCACCCCGATGCCCTGAGAAGTAGCAGCTGGCGCAGACAGACTCCACACCTAAGGATATAACAGCACCGTATCGGGACAACAGCCTCCCGACCACACTGTTCTTTGGAGCATAAACCTGCCGGTAAGGTGCTCCTTCCTCTGGCTCTCGAGGCCCCGCTGCCTGCACCTGGCAACATGCCTGTTGGTACTGCTGAAGGGGGAATTGCTGAGCACTGATGGTGGCTTTGAGTAGGTGGCTGGGTAATGCAAGCCACACGCTGCTCTTAGATGAGTGCAGTATAGCCACGTGGTAAAGAATTTATATAGGAACGTTGTTTTTAGAAGGATTTAAAATTGAGAGGTTTTAAATCCACAACTGATCTTTTCTTTGCACAAGAAAACATCAAATTCTGATTTTATGTTTTTGTATGTTTGGGCTGCTTTTAATGGGGACTGTTTATGGTACGATGGGAAACATCTTCACTTCCCAGCTACCATCTCCTCAATCTGACTATTTGCTGACACTCTAGGACTTGTAGAATCGGCATTGAAGTGCCACAAAGGCATTCATCTTCATGTCATCATCTCTGTGCAACCATCCTGTATAATCCTGAGTATCGTTTCACAACAAAGATAAGGTAACGATTTAGAGAACTAACTTCCTGTTACAAATGTCTTCTCTCTTTGCAGGTTTAGCTTCACAAGATGGATCTGAGGGTAACAAGTGTTCTCCTCGTCCTCCTAGCTTTGGCTGAGGCAACCCCTGAGAGATACTACCACCACGTCCCAAAGGTAACCAAGAAGGCCTACCCCGTTAAGAGCCATGGTGAGTTACACGTCCCTTTCCCACATACAAACCCCTTATTTATCTAAAGAAAACTGGCATTTTACTTTGTTTCAAAATCTAAATAGGCCTAATTCTCTGGTAGTAAAAGAGATGAATCATACAGATGTTGAACTGGTTTAAATGTTGTGAAATAGATAGTTATTGAAAATATGGTTGCATGCCAAGATAGAACCTAGTTATTCTTTAGTTTAGCAACAGATATCCAGTCAACCCTGTAGTTCATCTCAAACCACAGCAGCCTGCACAGCAAAACTCCTTTCATACTATCAACTCAATAGTCAAACATTTTAGTTCAGTATTAAAATAAGTTTAGGAGAGTAAATTTAAATTTAGTCAAATTTGCTACTTTAATTTCTACTGCATGTTGTTCTTCTACAAACTTAAAGACATTCAGCTGTGACGAGTGTTGATATGAAGCAGGGCATCGAATCATCAAATATGTCATAAACTATTCCACGAATTAGAAAACATGCATGCAAAGCTACCGAATTATGGCCCAACTTTGCTTATATCTCCACTTTTTAACTTACCGCCCGCTGTCACATCATTCAATCTCATCTAAATAAGTGAACAAGTGACTGTGATTTACTGCCTCAATGTTTTATAATTTCACTTTAACAATCCAATTAAGGCTATGACCTCATCAACTGAACTGAGAATTACTACATTTATAGAAACTGAATATTGCAGTCTACTGCATCTTCTTTAAACAATCACCACTGATATGTGTCTTATACACACAGTGACAACAAATTTGATTCAGTTAAACTCTCCTCCCTCACCATCTACCACCAAGGTGCCCTTGAGCAAGGCACTGAATCCTCAGTGGGTCCAGGGGAGCGGCTCATTGGCCACCAGTAGAAGACTGTGGTTGTACTGGGCAGCTTCCAGGTGTAAATGTGTAAAAGTCTATAAATGGGAAGTGTGGCTTTGCTGAAAAGTAGTATTTGTCACAGCAAAACCTAAAAACAAACTGTCACTTTTGCATGTCTCATAAAAACGACATGTTATCATGCAACAGAGAAAATACCTCAGTGACTCTTAGCAAAATTAAAAAAACTTTTAGAGGTTCAGATGTGGTTTTAATATGTTCTTCAACATAAAAATAAAACACTTTCCAGTGAACAATGAGAGCTCAAATTTGAAAAATCTCCAAAGCAGATGTTGTTACCACGTTGCGAAGGCACGCCCTGACAGACCACTTTGTGGTGTTAAACTGCACTACACACTTTGAAAGCAAAAACAACACAGACAGTAGAGAAATCCCCTCAGTCATTTACTGATAGTAAATTCTCCTTACTTACCAAATAACCCATGACATGACATGACAATTGAAGCTTGCTACTGCATCTGAGATTACAGATTATATATTTTTTAAATCTATAAGAAAATGTTTAACGAAGACAGATTACATACTGAGCAAATATTCTGACAGGCAGCTTGAGGGTTCTGGAAGACAGAAGGATTTAGAACGGATAAACACGGTTTACTGCTCAGTATAAACACTTAGTCATGGTTCAACTACTGGTTAGTCCACAGCCGTGACCACGGCCAGTATCATCACCTCCAGTTTGCGGTCTTTCTGACCGCCGAAAAAGTCCCATTCTGGCAAACATTTCTCCTATGAGGTTACAGGCACAGTTTCATGTGGTCTCCTAATGACAGACCTGTCAATCATCTTATTTTCAAAGCCCTGGTTCAACAGAGAAGCACGCGGGATTAACACGACGTTCCAGATCATTCTCATCTGATGTTGTTTTGATCTATAGGTAGAAAGTGATGGACACATTTTTCCCTGCATGGTTTACATAAGCCTCATACAAGCACATAATATAAGGGTTCATTAACTGTTCATTGTGATTCAGGTGTTTTAGTGATGGCTTTGTGGAGAGTAGCAGCCTGCAGGTTGGAGAAGCACATTTTGGAATAAAACATCACCAATTCAAATCTTGGTATGATTTAGGAAATTTGGAGGTAAAACTTAGTTTAACTGTGTTAAAGCTCTGGTCCCAGACTTTTACATTGTATTTAACCAATATATATTGGCATAAATGTTCTTTGTAGGACTTAGAAATATTTTCTAAGCTTTCTGTTGTAGCTTAACAGAAAAATATTTAATTCTCAAATTTCCTGGCAATCAGTTGAAGAATGAAACATTTTTTCAAATTGTGAGAGGGCTACCCTTTAGTTAATATCTGAATTAAGGATAGTAGTTTTAATATATGACCGCCAATATCATAAACTTGACATCATATCCCAGTCTGTCCCACATAAACACACACAACATATATATATATATATATACACACACACATGATCTATGTTGCACTTGTTTGCTCACAAACTCTACATTAAGTGGCAGAAAATGTGATGTCACCAACTCACAGACCACTAACCATACAGCCACCGTCCTCAGGAGCCCAAGAAATGAAAGGGTACAGTATATAATGTGGGCAGACCAAACTAAAATGTACAGGAGCTGGTTTGGTTGTGGTTTGCTGGGTGCATGGTAGCGCTACGTAGTGGGGACATCCCCTCAGACCAGCTTCAACACTACCCTGGGAAACAAAAAGAAAAGAGAGCAGTCCCCACAACCTTCCCCATAATCACAGGGAGCAGCGTCCTATGTGTTTTAAATCAGGTTGTGGTCTTATGGAGTAGAACACCAGCCCCAAGGTTATTCAAGGTTATTCAAGGACCTAAGAAGCATCTTGGACTCGTGTGGTGAAAAGACACAAGGAGAAAATGGATGTGAAGAAAAATATTGCAAAACCGAACTTTTTCTTGACTTTACACAACTACATAGCTTTTCTTCATAAAATACCACAAAGGTTGTTTTTGACGGATCAACTGTTAGATCTGTGATTTTGTTTGATTTTTTAAAGAGTTTGTTTTTCAAAGAGCAGAAATGTTCACGTTATTGGTTGTAGGATTTCCTCAACGCTCAATAGCATAAAAAAAAAAGACCTGACCAACGTTGAACCAAGTGATGCGTGACAGAATAGATGATCAATAGTAATACAAAATGGGCACATCAATTAGATCTATGTCCTGTTTTTACTTGTGAGCATCAGCTTTAAAAGAATCACTTATCGTATGGTTTATGTAAACATATACATTAGCACAATAGAATGATAGGTCACTATAACACTGGAAAACCAACCAAAAACATCAAATATCCATCAGACAACTTAAACCCATCGCACAGACAATTCTGCTTCTGTTGTTGTTACCTGCATCATTTGTAACCATATCTATGCATTTTCTAGCCGTTGCAGGTGAGCCAGGTATTCCTGGTGCCCCAGGTGAGCAAGGGCCAATGGGCCCACCCGGTCCACCCGGACAGAATGGTGTTGGACATCCTGGACCAAAAGGCCCACCTGGACCTGCTGGACCCCCTGGCTACTCCCAAGCTGGTAAACCTGGCAACCCAGGTGGCCCTGGAAAACCAGGTAGCAATGGTATGCCCGGTGAGAGAGGTGCACCTGGTGCAAATGGACAAATGGGACCCAGAGGCACACCTGGTTCTCCTGGAAGCCCAGGACCTGCTGGAATTTCTTCCGTTGGCAAACCTGGACCACACGGCCTGCCTGGACCAATGGGACCAAGAGGAGAGTCTGGTCTGAAGGGACATCCTGGTATTCCTGGAATGCCCGGTCCCAAGGGAGACAGAGGACATGGTATGACTGGGGCTCAAGGACCACCAGGTCCAGCTGGCCCAAGTGGTTCACCTGGTATTCCTGGCACACCTGGAGTTGGAAAGCCCGGTGCCTCCGGATACCCTGGTGAGCCTGGAAAGGCCGGTACCCCAGGTAGAGATGGCGCTCCTGGAGCATCGGGTATGCCAGGGCCAAAGGGCCACCCTGGGCCTACCGGCATGGGAACACCAGGAAAGGCAGGTCAGAATGGTACCCCAGGTATGCCTGGACCTACAGGAGCTAAAGGTCCTCAGGGTCCAGCTGGTCAGCCCGGTTCACCTGGCATGCCAGGTGTTGGTAAACCAGGTGTCCCAGGAATGCCAGGTGACAGAGGATCCCCCGGTACTTCAGGAACCACTGGTCAGAAGGGAGAACCAGGCCCCACTGGTTTTACTGGTCAGCCAGGTGCTTCTGGTCCAATTGGCCCAGCTGGTCCACAGGGTGCTAGAGGATTCCAGGGTGAGCCAGGTCAACAGGGACCTAAAGGCGACATTGGTATGGTCGGTGCACCAGGGCCTAAGGGAACCAAAGGTGACCCAGGAGCTCAGGGCTTCTCAGGAAAACCAGGTATCCCAGGGGCAGTAGGTCCTTCAGGACCAACAGGTCATACTGGAGCACAGGGTTCAAAGGGTGCACAGGGTCACACTGGCACCCCAGGTGTCCCAGGTGCTATGGGCCTTCCAGGAGCAAAGGGACACACAGGAGCACCCGGAGCACCAGGTAAAAGTGGTGAGAATGGAATCCCAGGGGCCAGAGGACAGGTCGGGCCTCCCGGCCCAGTCGGTCCTGCAGGGCTCAAAGGCCACCCAGGTCATCCAGGTCCACCTGGCCCAGCTGGCATGACAGCTAAGGGAATCTCTGGTCCTCAAGGTCCTCCTGGAATTCCTGGAGCCAGAGGTAACGATGGTCTCCCAGGCCCTGCTGGTCCTCCTGGTGCACCTGGCCCCCCTGGAGAGATGATCTATCACCATGAGAAGAGCATGCCCATCAAGTCCCACGAGGTTATGATGCCTCATGAGATGATGAAGGCCCCTATGTCTGCCTTCAGTGCCGTGCTGACCAGAGCGTACCCCTCAGCTGGAACCCCTATTCCATTCCACCAGGTTCTGTACAACGGGGAGAACCACTATGACCCCCACAGTGGCGTGTTCACCTGCCAGATTCCAGGGCTCTACTACTTTGCCTACCATATGCATGTAAATGGTGCCAACGCATTGGTGGCCCTCTACAAAAATGAGGAGCCAGTCATGTTCTCCTATGATGAGTACAACAAGGGCTTCCTGGATCAGATGTCTGGCAGCGCTGTCCTTATGCTGAACGCCCACGACAGAGTCTACATCCAGGTCCCTGATGAGGAGAGCAATGGTATTTTTGCAGCAGACAACGTTCACTGCTCTTTCTCTGGGTTCTTGATTGCCTCCACGTGATTTCACAAATCCAATTAAACCTCAAAACCTTACAAAATAAATGAACTACTCAGAGAAATAGTCCGGTTTACAAAATGCCAATCAGATCATTATTGTAGAAAAAGAAATTTGTTGATATTTCTACTGTCTTATCTGCCTCAGTCATATCTTTTCAAGGCAAAATCTAAATATTTGCCAAAGCAGTCCGCTGAGAGGCATCAATACGGGGGGTGAATGAAATTTAGAAACGTATTGCAAAAAAATGGTTCCCTTTTCCCAGTGCAGCATGTGTGCCCGTGCAATTTTAAGAAATATGAAACAATATTGGAAGATATCTTAAGTGGTGCTCTACAACTGCCTGTAACATTTACAGCAATTCTGTTATTTGTGTTTGTGTTTATTAATGTCTGTCTTTGGAAAAAGTTTTTCCTGTATGAATGCTAAATAATCACGCTTGTTGTATTAAAATATGTTGTTATTAAGATCAACGCATTCCCACAAGCACTGTGATTAGCAAAACAACATAGTATGATAAATTCAAAATGCATTTTGTCATAAACTATGTCCCATTGGATGTATTAAGTAATGTACAACATATTGACCAAAACAAAGAATAAAGTTCTAGTTCGAAACATGAAAAAAAAAATGCTCCGTTGTTTGTGTGTCTTTGTGTTTATGTACATTCTTCTCTGTGTAACAGAATTCCCTCCATCACCAAAAACATTTCCTGGACACATCATGAACATGAATGTACCCAACGATGTATAGCATGCATACCTTTAAATGCAGATGTGTTGTAGTTGTGGTCAATGGCAGCAACCATGTCCTTCCAAAAGTCAGAATTCACCTCATTTCCACGCTGTTAAAAAACAAAAACAAAATAAAAACATAAGAACAGGTTTCAATATATTTTTTCTTGTTAAGACTTCAACCAGTTATTGATGACAACAGATCATATTAGAGTTTACCTTGTGTAACATGTCCACAACCCTTCCACATAGAAGAGCACCAGGTAGGTCAAAATAGTTGTCATACAAATAGTATTTTGCTGCAAAATACCAAAACACAAATAAGAGTTAAAGATTAAAAAGTGAAAAGAACTAAATCGAAATAAATATTTTGCCATCACACATATATCTGTAAATGATCAAAGCTCTACATGACAGGATACCAGATCTGGTGAAGGACGTGCTGAGGCCATTGAAGTGCTTCCATTCCCTCGTTGGACCATAATGTTTGATGATCTCTTCTGTGCTGAGGTCATTGGTCCCATGTGTTGCTCTAATCCAACAAAAAATTACAATTATTCTACTAAGAGGGCTTAAAATAACAAAACGACAGTTATGAAATAAACCATGAAAAGATATTCTGTAAAGGAAACAAAATATATTACACGCCACACATCAATCTGCTGATCCTACCGTAAGACAGTTCCATCTTCAGCCAACTTCACCAGGTTTCCATCCTCAAGATCCACCACTAGGCCCTTGAAACTGGACGCAAACATGAGCATGTTATAATTCCAGTTCCAATTATGACACCCACAGCATGGCCGCTGTCCTACCCTCAGCATGGCCGCTGTCCTACCCTCAGCATGGCCGCTGTCCTACCCTCAGCATGGCCGCTGTCCTACCCTCAGCATGGCCGCTGTCCTACCCTCAGCATGGCCGCTGTCCTACCCTCAGCATGGCCGCTGTCCTACCCTCAGCATGGCCGCTGTCCTACCCTCAGCATGGCCGCTGTCCTACCCTCAGCATGGTACAATCAATAACAATCATTCCACTGGGCATTGATGTTGGCTTGCTGAATCGAGCCAATATAAAAAGTGAATACAACACCAGATCATGCAGCGTGTCGGTACCCTGCTCCCATGGGGAAGAAATTAGTTTAAATTGATCGGTGAGTTATGAGTGTACAAAGCATGTAATGAAAAAACATTAAAATAATCCTTAATGAATTGTGATTTGATGTGATTTGATGCTTGCCAGGTTCAAAACAGGTTTCAGCTAGGTCCATTCTGGTGGTGTAACATCGCATTGTAAGCCTACTGTTGCTTGTGGTGCCTGAATGTACATTGAGTTCCTGTACAATTGGGACACATGATACAGACAGACAAGGGTTTAATGTGGCCTGTCTCCAAATCTTTACATCTGCTTCCTAAAATATCACAATAGAAAAGTCTCATCAAAATATGCTTCGAATAACCATCTCAAACATAACAGAGAAGACCATTCCAAATAAAATGTAGCCACAGCGACGGTGAGCTGGGTATACTGTGGGCCTAAGATTGTTTTAGATATTTAAGCTGTAATTAGGTGTGTATATTGAATACCCTTAAAACGATGGGTATTCACTGTACTTGTGTTTGCCACTTGGTGTCACGGTGCCTCACAGCAAGAAGGTCCTGGGTTCGATTCCCACCTGGGGCGCTGTTGGCACCGTGCTCAGGTGAGTTATCTCCCTGCCTTTCTGTGTGGAGTTTGCATGTGCTCACACGGGGTCTCCCACTGGTCCTGGCTGCCCCCTGGAGGAAAGGCCAGCCGGGTGGGTCAAATGCAAAGACCACATTTCTCCGGCCACCATATATCTGTGTGTGCATGCCTGGCCGCTCCCTGCATGCGTGTGTTGCTGACAAATAAAGAGACTCATACACTCTTGTTGAGTCTTGTTTACTGTTGATTATATAACTGGTTTCTCTTCAGCATGGGGGGGTGATGACTCACCAGAAATCCCATGTAGCAGGGGTTAAGTTCAATAGGTCCTTGTCATAGCCTTTGTGCTCCACCAGATACCTGGCAAAGCTCTCATAGATTAACTGCAAAACCAAAGGAAAATAGTCAGTTGCCGGGGTCAGGCAAAGCAGAACAGCAGTACTGCAACTGGCCAGTTACATACATTGACAGCAAAAGGACATACATGACATGCGTGGGAACTTGCTAATCATGACAAGAAAAAGCTGTGCGGCAAATTAGCCAGGCCTGGTAAAACCCAAATGTGACATAAGGATTACAGTTCCACTGTTTTACCGTTAAATGTCACGGACAACAGGTCATTAGGATCCATTACAAGCAGGGCCTGCGGTCTTTGTGGGTATAATTATTCCAAAAGCGGTAAGAAGCTGCCCGTTACCGATACTATAGTACCGATACTAAAGGCCGAAAGCGAATTAAATACATGTATAAGCATCAATCATCCCCGACGTTAAGCCTGTGAGTCACGCAGAGCGACTGCAGCATCAGGACCAGCGCATCATCATCATCATCATCATCATCATCATCACACAAACACACACACACACACGCATCTTCACATGCAACCTTCTGTCCTGAACCGAGGAAGGATTTATAATCACACAACTGAACTGCTTGGCATTTTGTAGCGATGCATACGATCACATTTCGTGCAGACTGAATCTCACTGACTGATATGAGTGATGAACTCACCCTGGAGGTGTCCTTCAGATGGTACCGGCACAGCGTGTGGTCCAGATCAAACCCGATCACATCGCAGTCCGACAGGCTGAAGTATTCACTCATTGTATTAAAGGACATGAAGTGGTGACAGACTAGATGAAGCCTACTAGACACACCAGACACAGCAGCTGCTTCAATGTGAAGAATGACGCGGATCAGCTGCGGAACCACGTGGTTCACGGTTACAAAACACGGTTCTGCAGAAACGTTTCTGGAAGCAGAATCAACCGTCCAGGTGCGCTGATTGCAATGTGCCGATAAGTTCCCGGATGCAGAAGAAGTATTGCAATATTGCCGATAAGTCCCCGGATGTAAAAGAAGTATTGTTTTGACAGAAGGCGTCAGAGACCAGAGCAACAACGTGGCTTCCGGGTCTGAAACGTAAACCGTACTAGACGATGTATACGCGCAGAGTTAAATTGCCCTATTTTAATTATGTAAAGACAATAAACATGTTTACTTCTAAAATAATTTCAACTCTGCATTATAACCCAGAAAACTGGAAATATACCCAATGTGTTGCCATAATTATGCTATTACACTCATTCTAGGCTGTTTTACAACTGTTACGAGCTCAATCTCCTCAGGTGGTAAATGTGCGCCGCTCCTTTTTGTCTAACAGGTTATCATGCTAGTCCAGATGAACAGGTGTAACCATGTCACCATACTAGTCCAGATGATTGTGAAACGCAGCAGTGAACTACAACCTCCACCTCGCAGCCAAGGAAACCTTCAATAAACCTCTGAGATGTTTATTATCAGCTGGGTGTGTTTTACCTTTGGATCTCTACAGTCTGATCTACACTGATACTGCGGCTGACCTGAGACTCGGGACCTGATCTGCGGGATAATTAAAATAATTATTTACTTGGGTACAATGGATAATGGCCAAGAATAAGAAATTCGTTGAGGTTTGTTCCTAATGGCATCCACCATGGAGGTTCGAGAAAAGTGTAATTTGTGTTGCCAGGCTTTTCTGGCATGTTTTAAAAAACCACAGTCTGCAGGTCCGACTGGACCGGATCAGAACCACAGACCTGTAGTTATAGAAAACCACGCTGCGCACAGAAACAACGTGTCTCTACCTGCGCTGCCACTGAATCAGATTCATTCAGTTTACATTGCTCTGTATGGATACACGGCCAGAACAGAACAGGACCTGAGTTTCAACGCAGGAGATAAACTGGAAGCTTTGGATAAAAGTGCAGGTGACTGGTGGTTTGCAAAGGCTCTCAGCGGGGTTTCAGCCTCCAAGACGGGATACATCCCTGCCAACTATGTGGCCCCTGTGGAGAGTATCGACGCAGAACCGTGAGTATATCTGCTGATGCTGAACGCGTCCATGAAATATGATGAACTATTTAGATTTAGGGATTGATAGGAGGTTGTTTAAGTTCTTAGGTGCAAAACTTGAGGAATGCTGCTTGATTAGATGTTGTTGGCCCGGAGACTTTTGACAAGGACTCAGTCAGGAATTGACTATTGTGCCAGTGTGATCATGTTTTCAGTGTGGGCACATGTTTTATTAAAATAAGTATAACTCAGGGTATTTTTAAATTCTTTAACTTTTGTCTCACTGTTGGTGCTAAATAGAGTAGTCAGAGTTAAGTTATTGTTTAAACAGGTTAATGATTGTCTCTGACCAGGAAGTATAGGGATGGGTTAATAATTCTCACGGTGAGGATGGGTAAAAATTAATAAATAAATACAAATAAATAAATAAATAAACCTATGATCAGCAGCAAAGCTTTAACATGCTCTGTCTGGCATTTCAGGAACAACTACATGTGGTGTCATAATAGTCAGACTGGTTTTGCAAGCCAATCGTATCACTGCATGACACTGAAACTTTACAATCAAACTACTGTCTGGTACTGACTTTGTTTTTAATGCATTCTCATCCTACCTAGCATTCTTCTGAAACCAGCTCCTACTCAGCTGCAATCTGGTTTTTCCAGTTCTCTTTACATGGTTGGAAACAGTCTGTACATACCTGTAACTGTAGGACTTGTTCCACAGTTTTACTAATGTACAAACATGACAGGTGTGATTTGTGGATAGAGAAGGGTTTGATTAAAGACCTATTGCATTATCACATCCCTTGTGAGATTGTGAGACACATTTTTTGGGACAGTAGTTAGTTCATGTCAATTATATGGCTTTCAGTGAAATAGGATACAGCTCAGCCAGTGTTACAATACAAGTCTACTGGTTTTAACCT
Organism: Polymixia japonica; assembly: GCA_900302305.1. Taxonomy (NCBI): domain Eukaryota; kingdom Metazoa; phylum Chordata; class Actinopteri; order Polymixiiformes; family Polymixiidae; genus Polymixia; species Polymixia japonica. The sequence goes on from OMKK01048689.1 coordinate 23,799, forward strand.
TCTAAAAAAACTAAAAAAGACAGCTTAGATGAGATATAAAGATTCTTCAAGTATTTCAAGCACAAAAAGGCTCCATCAGAGCTCAGAGGATAATTATAGCAAAAGATACTGATCACTACATTTCCAGTCTTCAATGTTCAGCAGTAGCTGACTTGATGATGTTGTAGTGGAAACCTTCAGAATGGTGAGAATTACTCAGAAAGGTATTGGCAACGTGTTGGGAATCTTATTGATCACTATCTTATTGATGTATTGGGCATTATCTCTTGTTGATCACTAATCACACCCTATCTTGGGGATATTCAAAAGGTTTACTGTTGCAGGGGTAAGTCAGGATAATGCAGGGGGCTTTTGGCTTCATATCCCAAAGACTTGTTCTTGCATTGCTAACAAATGCTAGCCAGGAGGCTAAAGGGTGGCATGCACCTCACTGAAACCCCGGCCTGTAAAATAAGCACCTTAAATAATAATAATAATAATAATAATAACAGATGATATGGTTGACTGGTCATGTCTGTTTGCTTCCATTGTGATCTGCAGATGGTATTTTGCAGAGACCAAGAGACTCGATGCAGAGAAGCTGTTGCTGGCTGACGGGAACAAGCACGGTGCCTTCCTCATCAGGAACTGTGAAAGTCAGAAGGGGGATTTATCTCTCTCAGGTAAACCTGCTCCTGTTTCAGAACAAACTATAGCCTAGCAGTTAAATCTTTTAGTTTCTCTCCTGAAACCATGCGATCAATCTGGTAGACTTGGTAGTTTATTATATCCCAGAATAATGCTTGTTTTGGTCCCAGATGGTCAAAGTATAGTTCTTAAATATATCTATGAACTGAATCCTAGTTCTATGTCATTTTGCTACTGAGTCTCTAGATTACCTGAGCTAGATTTAGGTAGGCATTTTCCCCAAGCTGTCTGTGACTTGATTGGCAGCCTTTACCTGAATATTCATTGGTGCATTGGGATAACAGGGCGGGCCCAGGTCAGTCAGGTAAACACTGACTGTGACGCGCGAGCGACAGGGACAATTGAACAATACTAAGGTACACTAATATCATATTCAGGTTGTTTAAATCTACTTGTTGTAGATGTTAGTAATCATCTTGCTATTTCTGTGCCAAGTTCCTGATATTAAGCAGAAACTAGATGCACAGGAATGCCTCATTTCCTCATTCCAGAACAATCCCTTCCTGGTTGGAGTGAATCATTCTTTCCTTCAGTTGCCGTGATTGATGGTTCAAGGTCAAGTTAAACAAACAAAAGAGCTCTACTCCCATAAAAGCACTGTGATAACATGAGCTCACTCTAATTGAATCTACACTTTCATCTGTCTGACCTATTTCCATGATCAGGTTTCTTACCTGAATGACGTCCGTACATTGAAACTGATTAAGGATCAGCCCCATTTTTTAAATCCCGTCTTGTTAATTACACCCAGTTAACACCCAGTCTTCTTAATTACAGACCCAGTGACCGTAAGGTTACATCTCTAAGAATGACGTGTCCAAGTGCATCAGAAGATGTGTAAATAAACCAGTATTCATTCATTCATTCAAACCTTTATTTCAACTCGAAAAGACACTGAGGTTTCCCTCATCTGCAGTGACGTCGAGCTTACAACATAAAAACAGAGCAATCAAAATAAAACAATAAAACAATGGAATGCTGCTAAAAACAATTACAGCTGGAGACACAGTGGTTAGAAATGATGGTTTTAAATTCGCCGTATGAGGGGAGAGTCTCAGGGTTTAAAGTGCGTTGGAGGACATTCCATGAGGAAGGGGCATCAAAGGAAAATGCAGATTTTCCAAGTTCAGAGCAAGTTCAGAGGATCTAACCAGCCAGTCACTAGATCTAGTCTAACAATGCTGAGATGTAAGGAGGTAACTTACCAATAAGGGCTTTGAAAATAAACAAGTACCAATGTTTGTTACGCCTTTCTGTGAGAGAAGGCCATCCAACCCTTTCATAAAGGACACAATGGTGAGTATCATATCTGTCACCAGTAATAAATCTGAGGGCAGAGTGATAGACCGAGTCCAGGGGTTTAAGAGTAGAAGTCGCAGCATGCCTATAAATGACGTCACCATAGTCCAGTACTGATAAGAACGCTGCTTCGACAGTCCTCTTCCTACAAAACAAAGGAAAGCAGGTTTTATTTCTGTACAGGAAGCCAATTTTTCTGTTGCAATTTGTAGGCCAGATTGTCCACATGGAATCTAAATGTAAATTTCTCATCAAGCCATATGCCAAGATATTTATACCCCGTGACTCTCTCAATACTAGAGCCATTTACAGTAGATATGTTTACCCAATCATAATCAATATTTCTGGCTCTAGAAAACAGCATACATTTCGTTTTACTAGCGTTAAGAACCAATTTAAGGTCAATAAGAGCTTCCTGGAGAGCATTAAAGGAAAGTTGCAGTTTCTTGATGGCCAACTGTACAGAACTAGCAGTACAATACACAATAGTATCGTCCGCATATAGATGGGCTTGACAACCATTCAAGGAAGAGACAATATCATTAATATAGATAGTAAAGAGTACAGGGCCCAG
>OMKK01048725.1:6930-17618 GCA_900302305.1 Polymixia japonica
ACACACATATACACACACACACATATACACACACACACACACACACACACATACACATATACACACACACACACACACGCATACCAAATATATAGAATCCTGGAACTTAAACGTACCACATTCACGACCACATCTCTATGGTAACTGTGTTGGTGTTGAATTGATCTAAACCACATGTTCCTCATCTCTCCTGGTGTTGTGTAGTTTTTCCGGGTGTTGAATAACTACCCTCTGCAACACAAACTGCTGCTGACTGGAACTCCTCTACAGAACAACCTGGAGGAGCTCTTCCACCTCCTCAACTTCCTCACACCAGAGAGGTTCAGGTGAGACCATCTACACTTGAGTATATCCTCAAAGAAGATCTAAATGGCTTTCTTGAGATGTTTATGACTATCCTGTGTTATAAATCAGTTCCATAGTCACCGTTATACAGAAATTCAAGCTCCTGGTAAAATGGTAATGGTAAAAGTGATGTGTCACTATCCAAGCCGTCACGCCTAGCAACAACAGCGTCAGTGAGAATCCACTTTGTTTATCACTGGTTGCCATGGTGTTGCTAATGACGATCGATTGCTAACCACACCCCCTGTTTCCTGTTTGGAGAAAAGTTGAGGTGGAAATGACTAAGGTTTTATTTATACAGCACCTTTCATACAAAAAATGCTTTAGAATAAAGAAATTACATGCACCAAGTGCTTCACATGAAAATAGACATAAAATGAACATGAAAAACGGCTATAGAATGCCATGATTAAAATAAAACCCAATTGATAAGAGGATGCTGATTAAAAGCTATTTATTTGTCTTATAAAATGCTCATTAAAAGCTCTGTTTACGTACATATATGTATGTATGTATATGTCGCAGGTCACTAGTCTGGTGAGAAATTCCCTTTACACGGTAACTCAACTGTCTCTGTCGTTCAAACTCCCCTCCCTCCCTCCTTCCCTCCCTTGCTACAGTAACCTGGAAGGCTTCCTGGAGGAGTTTGCAGACATCGCCAAGGAAGACCAGATCAAGAAACTCCACGACATGCTGGGACCTCACATGCTGAGGAGACTGAAGGCCGACGTCTTCAAACACATGCCCTCCAAGACCGAGCTCATCGTCAGAGTGGAGCTCAGCCCCATGCAGAAGTGAGTGAACGAGGGAGGGAACGAGGGAGGGAACGAGGGAGGGAGGGTAGAGTGTGATAGGTGTAGCGTTAGGTGTTGTTGAAAACGTTTTGAGATTGGTGCTTATGTTTTATATTCGCTACCTAATCTGAGGAGTCCTTTCCATGATGCGCTCTCCCAAATAGAATCAGGTCGCGGTATATGCTTTGTTTTTAATCATTGAAAACGATATTCGAGATGGTAAAACAGCTGAAGTACCTCAACAGAGTGCCTGGAGAGGAAACACTGAAGAAAAGAGGCACTCTGAAGAGGAGGGAAGATTCATAGTTAGAGTCTCACAATGAGATCACTTTTACTTCCTTTTATTAATGACAATACTGCTCAAAAAGGCCAGAAAAGCGCTGTATAAATGCACTCCATTTACCAGTGAGATTAAAAAATCTCTTTTGCAAGAGTGACCTGGCCAAGAAAGGCAGCAGTGCACGTAACGGGTACCAACAGACAACATCTAGTTTTTCATTGGTCTGATTTCTGACTACAGGAAGTACTACAAGTTCATCCTGACGCGGAACTTTGAGGCCCTGAACACCAGAGGAGGAGGTAACCAGGTCTCCCTGCTCAACGTCGTCATGGACCTCAAGAAATGCTGCAACCACCCCTACCTCTTCCCTGTGGCCGCTATGGTACGACCCACACACCGTCGATGACATGAGGGGGAAACCATTATGTAATGTGAAGCGGGGTGGAAGGGGACTTGCCCTTTTGAATTTCAGGTTTTATCTCGGGTGATGATTGAATTGTTTCAAAATTAGATATTCACTATTTGAAAACAAACTCTCAAATTTGTTCCTTTTTAGTTTGGAAAGACACAAATTCTTGAACCTTTAAAATACCTAAATTACCCTTCAACGTTCTTGTTCAAATTCAAGATAAGAGATTTTCTCTTTGGTCTTTTAAATTTGAGATAACCGTAATAAAAGTCAAATACTTAAATCTCTCGGTGTGCGTCTATCTCTACCAAACTGAAGTTGTTTTGCTTCTGATAGTGTGCTGTTTCAGAGTTTACAAAACCCTAACGTTTGATTGGTCGATCCAAACAGGAAGCTCCAAAGATGCCCAATGGGATGTATGACGGCAGCGCGCTCACAAAGGCTGCTGGGAAACTGCATCTGCTGCAGAAGATGCTGAGGAAGCTGAAAGATGGGGGTCACAGAGTCCTCATCTTCTCTCAGGTAACGGACTAAACACACCCGACTGGAGAAGGACTCAACTATATCTGACTACTTCTTTAGGCTGGTTTGAGTATAGCTGTAAAATCTAATCAGTAACATTCTGTTGTTTAAGGCTTTCTACTTCTGCTTAATTTTACAGTGTTTACATGGTGGTAAAACCTAATTCACGTCACAAAGCAGGTCGTATCGGGTGGGAACCCTGAGCAATATAAAACTTTATCACCATTAGATTAATAGTGATATTGCCAGTGGTCCCAATTAACCAAGTCTGACAGTTCCTGAATCAGTCCAAAACAAAGTACACTGCACATCACTGGAACTACTGTTTGTGAATGGCAGTAGTTAGAGTATAATATCATTACTTCTAATGTTGGGGCATGAATGAGACTGTCCTCATTTTGAAAGAGAACGACAGTCAATTTCCTGTCTTCCTGTAGATAATTAAATGGGATGTTTATATAATTACATTTTTTATTTTTATTTTTTTAAATTAAAACGTCTTCTTCCTCTGCTGCGTGCTGCAGATGACCAAGATGTTAGACCTGCTGGAGGACTTCCTGGAGAACGAAGGCTACAAGTACGAGAGGATTGACGGAGGAATCACAGGAGGGATGAGACAGGAAGCCATCGACCGCTTCAACGGTGAGACCGACGACCAACGTGGCTAAATTATTTCCATATTCATGTCTTCATGTAATCATTGAAATATATCGCAAAACTCAATATATTGCCCAGCCCTATATGGCAGTACAGTACTTGAACCGTAGTTCAAAAACAGCAAATTAATTATATATTAACAATTCTTTTGTTTTCTGTTTTTCCTCTCATCTTCTCCTTTCCTTGGTCAGCCCCTGGAGCCCCCCAGTTTGCCTTCCTGTTGTCCACCAGGGCTGGAGGTCTGGGAATCAACCTGGCCACCGCAGACACTGTCATCATCTACGACTCTGACTGGAACCCCCACAATGACATCCAGGTACCACAGATAGACACCAACAAAACAAATAGAGGGCTTTAGACGTAACGCAAACGACAATTACAGCACATATTTAATAAGGAATGGGGTTTTTATTATAAGTTATTATGAATAAATTATAAAAAAGCTATATTATTATTATTATTATATATTATTTAGCAGAATTTAGCTAATATTTGGAAACTAGCTAATATTTGGAAAGAGATCCTTGGTCTCGACGGGACTTGAATAAAGGTTAGATGGAAAGACGATATTCCTGTTTGGTTGTGTAGGGATTCATCCTCTAACTCTCTCTCTCTCTCTTCCTCCCTCATGTCGTCCGTCCGTCTAGGCCTTCAGCAGAGCGCATCGTATCGGTCAGAACAAAAAGGTGATGATCTACCGTTTCGTCACCAAAGCGTCCGTGGAGGAGAGGATCACTCAGGTAAACATCCGCTCACTCTAACACCACATATTGTCCTCCACACGTCTACAGATCACTACAGTGTGTCACAGATGGTTTTGGTCCATTTGAAGGTTGTTGTTTTATTCACCTTCTGTCCGTCCGTCCGTCTCTCTGTTCAGGTTGCTAAGAAGAAGATGATGCTCACCCATCTGGTGGTACGGCCCGGCCTGGGCTCCAAGACGGGCTCCATGTCCAAACAGGAACTGGACGACATCCTCAAGTTCGGAACGGAGGAGCTCTTCAAGGACGAGGGCGAAGGTGAGACCCGACATATCGCCGTCGCCGGCACCAATCGCGTATCTTCGGCGGTCTCGTCTACACAAGCTTTTGCGGAGACGTTTGATGTTTTCGGGAAACATCAATGGACTCCGCTGCGTTCATTTTGCCTTTGCACGGGATTTCGACTCCGTTTACTTTTTCATTTACGGGCGTGTTCTCCTGCCTCTAGGCGAGAACAAGGAGGACGACAGCAGCGTTATTCACTACGACGACAAGGCCATCGATCGTCTGCTGGACAGGAACCAGGACGCCACAGAAGACACGGAGATCCAGAGCATGAACGAGTACCTCAGCTCCTTCAAGGTGGCGCAGTATGTGGTCAAGGACGAGGAGGAGGCGGTGAGTACCTGTGGGAGGGCGTGTAGGATGGATAGAGGGTATTTTGAAGGGCAGGTGTGGGGTGGCACCCAGATTCTTACGGTCATTTCTGTTGACATTTTGTTGGTTAACTTTGTTTACTTAATCTGACTCTGATATGATCTAACCATTTACATATGATGTTCTCTCTCTCGCTCTCTCTCTCTCTCTCTCTGTCCCCAACTCTCTCCCTCCCTTCCTTCTCTCCTTCCCTCACTCCATTCCACCTTCCTTATTTCCTCCTTTGCCCCATCCCTAACTCCCTCCTTCCCATACTTCCCTCCCTGATGTCACCTCCCCTCTTGTCCTCCCTTTGCCCTCTTCCCCTTCTCTCTCTCTCCCAGGAGGAGGAGGTGCAGAGGGAGATCATCAAGCAGGAGGAGAGCGTGGACCCAGACTACTGGGAGAAGCTCCTCCGTCACCACTACGAGCAGCAGCAAGAGGACCTGGCCCGCAACCTGGGCAAGGGCAAACGCATCCGCAAGCAGGTCAACTACAATGACGGCTCCCAGGAGGACCGCGGTAACTACACACTACACTACACTACATTAACTACACTACACTGCAGGAGAATAACCTGACACTTCTAGATAACCAGTGTAACAACTAATAGTAGGAACATTTATGTTTATGTTTCAGGTGTTTAGCTAATGCTCACATCGTTGCGCGGTGACTTATAATGAGGATAACGGTAGATTAAGTGTTATTTCTCAGATGCCCGACATTAGAAGGGCTAGCAATAGTGACAACTTTGATATTTTGCTGACACTCTTGACCGATAATGACGAGCAATTAACGAAACAATAGAAAGGCTCAGTTTCTACGTTGTCAGCTTCACAAGCAAACAGTAGTAAGGCTCAGAGCCACCACAGATACGATCCAGAATGATCAAATACAACACAAATCTGCTTTCTATGGCGAGAAAATGAAGACAGGTTCATAAGATGGCTTGTTGGCAGTGGTGGCATACTGGGCTGAAACCAGTGGGTCCAGCTGCAACATATTGAGACCCTTACTGGATGTGTTTGGCTAGTGGTGACCAGTTTGGATTTGAATTATGAGACGTCTTGTGTCTGCAGTCCCTAAATGGTTCTCCAGCATCCACTAGTCCTTCCAGGCTTTCACAGCTTGAGCATTTCCTGTTTGCATCCTTTGTTGTTTTAGACATCACAGGACACTTGGCTTTATTTACAAAACACACCAGACTAAGGAAACGTTAGTGCAGCAAGTCCTGCCTTTTTCAGAATTTGAAATCAAGGTCAAGGGTTGTTGACCACCTTATCCGTGTACTACACTACCCATAATGCACAGCACGGCCACCATGATCTTGGCCTGCTCAGCAGAAGGAGCAAAATGGCAGCACCCGCCCACACACTGTGTCCCGTAACAACAGCCTTCTGTGTGCATGGGAGTGCACGCCTGTGTGTGTGTGTGCGTGCGCGGGCCCGTTCATATGCGTGAGAGAAGGAGCCTTGTTAGATGAGTGTTTACAGTGTGTGGTTGTGTGTTTTGTTGGCCTTGGGTTTCCTGTGTTTTGTATGGTGTTATTTCTCCCGGCGGGGCCTGCGACGCCCAGACACCCAGTACACATCACGCTAGAGTCTGGCGCTCGAGTGGGTGGACTGGTGTGTCTTTACTTGCTTCTTTACTTCATTTCAAGTGGGCGAGTGAAGGCTTGCTACATCTATATCATCCACAGTAGCTGTTGTTTACTGCTTTCTGCCGATGACATTGCGCGTTCCGTTTTGGTGGACGTTTTAATCTAAACGCGCGCTGCACTACCAAGACGTTTACACGTTTTATTATGGGAGGCCCCAGTTGGAGTGGAACCACTAACCATGGCTGTGACAGTGCCATGCTCTACTTGAACTACATTATATTAGTCTAGTTGTGAAATAGGTTGTTTTGATATCGAGTTGATGTCTGGAAGTCTTCTTGGACAGTGAATTAATAATCCCGCCTTCTGTTTCTTTATCTCAAAGCTGATTGGCAGGATGACCAGTCTGACGGCCAGTCCGATTATTCAGTGGCCTCTGAAGAGGGAGATGAGGACTTTGACGAGCGGGCAGAAGGTAAGAAGTCTGCTTGTGTGTGTGAGAGAGAATGCATTTGTGAGGGTTACATTAGAAATGGGGGAATTTAATCTTCGTCAGTGCAAGTCTACGAGGGTCCCTGTGTATGTTCTTTAACGCTAACCCCTCTCCCCCTCTCTCTCTGTCTCTCTCTCTCTCTCTCTCTCTCTCTCTCTCTCTCTCTCTCTCTCTCTCTCTCTCTCTCTCTCTCTCTCTCTATCTCTCTCTCCCTCCCTCTGCACAGCAAACTCCCGCAGGCCGAACAGGAAGGGCCTGAGGAACGACAAGGACAAACCACTGCCCCCCCTGCTGGCCAGGGTGGGAGGCAACATCGAGGTGAGCCCCCTGAAACCACCCTGCTGTCTTCACTTCCTGTTCTGTTTGTCTCCGCTGGGGGGTCACAGCTCTCATCTGGGGTCATTTTGCATCCCTCCTCATTCAGGAGCATTCAGGGAGGGAAAATGGCGTTCAAGGAAGCAGCCTGCAGTTCATAGTAGACTGAGGCAGGACTTAAGAATCCTTAAAAGTTTATGAATTTGAAAAAAAAATGAAAATAAGGTCTTGGTAGTTATTGAAAATGGACACAAGTCATTGAAAGTACTTGAATCTACAGTGAAAATCTTGTGGACAAGTAGAAATCACCTACGTGGAATAATGGAATAGGCCTGCATGGTTGCTCCTTGAATTTGAGGGAATTAGGTCTTGAAAGTCATTACAAGCTCCTTAAATCTGATGTTCAGTAAGGTGTGGAACCCTATAATTATCAGATATCATTGTTCAGTCATGACATGTTTATCAGACCTGCAAATCCAAACCTAGACCAAAATGAAAAATATTTGTTTTAAATGCTGAAGAACAGTTATTTAATGTGTGGAAGGGGATGTGTAGTCTTGATAATATATGCGGATTGTCCCAGATAAATCTGTATTTTTAGATTCACTGCCACTTGGACCAGTTTTGATTTCTTTCACATATCTCATATAAAAGCTATCTTACCTCTGAGGTGTGTTGGTGCAGATTTGTCTGGTTGTTAAGGCTCTCTGCATCCCTGTCGTTTGCCAGGTGCTGGGTTTCAACTCTCGGCAAAGGAAGGCCTTCCTGAATGCAGTGATGCGTTATGGGATGCCCCCCCAAGATGCCTTCACCACCCAGTGGCTGGTCAGGGACCTACGAGGCAAATCAGAGAAAGAGTTCAAGTAAGACTCGCCCTCCTGTGTTATGTGCAGATATCTTTTTTTTTTTGTGACATCATAAACGTAACATTTTAGTTGTGATTGGTTTAACGGTGTTTAAAAAGAACTGTTTATGTACTCTTGTATGTAATTGCTTAATTAATTGTCCTGTCAGGTCATTCTCTTAAACATTACATGAAACTGATATCTCTACTCTTCCTCTTTCTCACACCCTCCTATCTGCCTCTCTGTCCATCTCTCTCTGTCTGTCTCTCTCTGTCTCTTGCTCTCTCTGTCCGTCTCTCTCTCTCTCTGTGTCTCTCGCTCTCTCAGGGCCTATGTCTCTCTCTTTATGAGACACTTGTGTGAGCCAGGGGCCGATGGGGCCGAAACCTTCGCCGACGGCGTCCCCAGAGAAGGGTTGTCACGGCAACACGTCCTCACCCGCATCGGTGTCATGTCACTCATCCGCAAGAAGGTGAGGCTCCGTTAAACTTGACCTGAGGTTCACCCCGGTTGAGGTTTAGCATTTAACACATTGTTGTGTTGTCATGGTTACTATTATTAAGTTCTTGCAATATGTTTGAGTCTTAGTTAGTTTACAAACTATTCCTTCTTCACTGTATTTTATTTTATGTCTTTGGCTTCTGCAACAACCGAATTTCCACAGGCGATGAATGAAGTTAACCTAATCTAATCTTATACATTCTCTAATTGGGATGATTTCTATTGAATTTAACCAAAGTCAAAATCAAACTCGTCCTCGTTTTGTCGGGGACCACTCTGAACCTCCTGAAGGCCCCCTGGGGGTCCCCGGGCCTCACTTTGAGAACCGCAGACCCGGTAAAGCGGACGGGTCTCGGTGGGCGTTCCCGCGGTGCTGACGGTGTTGTGGTTGTCTGCTGTGGTCCAGGTTCAGGAGTTTGAGCACGTGAACGGCCAGTGGTCCATGCCCTGGATGGCAGAGCTGGAAGAGAACAAGAAGGCAGCTGCTGCCGCTGCACACCCAGACTCCCCTGGCAAGACGCCCTCCACCGGCACTCCTGCTGACACCCAGCCCAACACTCCTGCTACAGGTACACACACACACACACACACACACACACACACCCAGCCCAACACTCCTGCTACAGGTACACACACACACACACACCCAGCCCAACACTCCTGCTACAGGTACACACACACACACCCAGCCCAACACTCCTGCTACAGGTACACACACACACGGGTTAAATAAAGGTTTAATAAAAACCCTAATCAATACAATTTACATTCAACAATCTAGTTGACGACACTGTGAAGAATGACGAGTTGGCGAAGGATGGAGAGAAGGAGTTGAAAAAGGAGGGAGAAGGAGAGAAGGAGGCCAAGGAGTCGACCAAAATAGACGAGGTAAAGACCAAAACAGACGAGGTACAGACAGTCACACGTCTGACTGAGACACACAGGAGGACATCTGTCATAAATCTTCCACAGATGAAGAACTCAGAGATCAGCAACTTGAAAATATAACTTTGAAAGTTATTGATTGATTGAAAGTTCATATTATTAGAGTTAAAATTCACCTTAAGACTTTTGGTTAAAAATGAATAACTTTTGGTATTACCCTCTAAATTTACTAAATCTTGAGAAATTTGAGAAAAATTGATCTTCGGTGAACGGTGTTGGCGGGACCTCGTCATGGTCTCACAAGCTCTCGTCTCACCAGAAACACTCGATTAAGTTACATTCCACGCCTCCTCACCCCCGCCAGGTGATCGCCATCCCAGACGACGACGAGAAGAATCCGTCTGCCGAGAAAGAGGAGAAGAAGGAGGAGAAGAAGGAGGAGAAGAACGGCGAGGAGGCCATGGAGACGGACAAGCCCAGCAACGGAGAGGTGGAGAAGGAGGGCGAGAAGGAGAAAGAGGGGGAGAGCACGGAGAAGAGCGCAGACGGAGGAGAGGAGAGCAAGTCTCCCACAGAGGCCAAGACAGAAGGGTCAGAGGTCAAATCAGAAGACTTGGAGGTCAAAGGTAGAGTTAGTTGTTACAGTTCTTTTTACCCAGAGAGCCGTTTAGGATTGTTCCACTATTCAATTATACAGCATTGTTGTAATATTTGGTATTTATGTGATGGGGCCTAGGGACCTAGATGTCACATCAACTGTAGACGCCCGAGTCTGTCGCATACCACAGAGTTTCCACAGTCATCATAGCTAGCAGCAGTTTACCAGCAAGCCTGCTGATCTCAGATCTGAGTTTCCGGATCTTAAGTTAAAGTGTTTCAAGAACAAATGTACAGATATAGACGCCACGCATAGACATTCCTCGCTTGCTGGTGTCGTTTCAGTTTAACGTGATGGTTTACTCGTTTTAATGGTTCTCTGCCTCTCTCTGCAGCTGAAGACAAGAAGGAGGACAAGACAGAGAAGATGGACACCACTCCTGCCGTAGACGAGAAGAAAGGTACTGAGCTCCCTTCCTCCTCCCCTCCTCCTCCTTTTCCTTCATCTTTTGTTCAGATAAACAGCAGTCAGACAGACTGAACTCCAGTCCTCAGAAAACATGCTTCGTGTCGTTTTAGAAGTACTGTACGAAGCTGCAGTGTATTCTGGTTGACGTGTGTCCTCCTTTACTCCCGCAGAGCACAAAGAGGAGAAGGAGACGGTGAAGGCGGAGGAGGGGGTGAAGCTGCAGAACGGAGACAGCAGCAAGGAGGGCGGGGCCACAGCGGCCGTAGTGGGCGGGACCGCGGCGCCTGTGGTTGCAGTGGGCGGGGTCAGCGAGGAGAAGAAGAAGGCAAAGACCCGGTTCATGTTCAACATCGCTGACGGAGGATTCACAGGTACACACACACACACACATAAATGCATAATAACAACTATAATATAGTATGTAATTGATCATATATCACATACATTGTAATTGTACTCACCACCACATACAGCTTAGCAACTTAATGAACTTTCTTCTGATGTCTTTATTCTCTCTCTCTCTCTCTCTCTCACACACACACACACACATACCTCCTCTCACCTCGACCTTGACATGTTGAA
>OMKK01048739.1:1592-16195 GCA_900302305.1 Polymixia japonica
AAACCCAGAATAGAAATGTACAATATGAATCATGGCTGTTCAATATACAAGAGGTATATTTATGAAATATATCATGAATATTCCAGTAAGATACCTGGTCATGAGACGTGAATGTGCAGTTGTGAAATTTACAAATACTGAAAACTACAGACAGAATGTACAGGCCATGTGCAAATAACAATACAGATGATTACAGAAGACCATAGAGTTGCAACAACACAACTGAAAACAGTATTATGTGGGTGTGAGAGAGAGAGAGAGAGAGAGAGAGAGAGAGAGAGAGAGAGAGAACTGAGGGCCAACAACATCGTACGTTTCCGCCAGACGACTTCTCAACAAAACCCGTTCCCGGTCCTGCACACGTCCAAACCTGCGGTGACAGCTTACGTTTCCATCCAACCGTGTGTTGCTAGCAGCAGGAAACTGTTAGGACATACAGTGCAGTAGACATACAGTATCTATGGGCTGTGAATAGAGGTTAACGTCTGCGATCCACTTGAGTTAAGATTTCCCCTCTAAGTCTCTCAGCTGTCTCACCAAGAGTGTTCCAAGTGTGTTCAGTGGTAAAGTGAATCCGTTCTGTAGAAAGATCTGACAATCATATAAGACATCGATCCTGCTGAAATCACAGTCATTTACATGTAGTTGTGACACTGTGGTCATCTGTTATCCATGTTATTATTCATTGTTAATATTCATTTGTTTTATTTAATTTATTGCATTTATTTAATTAGTTGGTAGAATAGTGATTATTGTACGCACTGCAGTAGTCCAATAAACACTTTACTGATAAATAATTGGTCTCCTTGTGATTTGTGTAAGATTAGGGTGGTGCCCCCGAGGCAATCTAACGCAATAGTTAGAGTTAAGAACGCAGTAAATATACTGAGAATTTGAGATAGCCTAAATTATGAGTTCATGCACTCTATTAACCTTACATTTTATGAGAGCGTAATCACCTCGCATTGCTACAGTCAAACGTAAACATTGGGCACTTGGACCCTGGGCGCCCGTACGTAAGCCTTCTCATACAGGCTGTGAAGGCAACACGCTGGGGGCTTCATGTTTAGTTAAGACCGGGTGGGTGGCTGAGCAGGCCTGTGGCAGGGGCGCTCGCCTTCACGCCAGCTACGCACCGTAGCTTCAACTGGCATTAGTTCACACACGGCTGCAAGGGGCGAGAGTGGCTGAGCCAGGTACACCTGTTACGGTCTGTGCACAAGCAGATGACATTTTAGTTTTTTATACAGGGAAAAGCAGGGCCGCCGTGCCTCAGAGAGAGGCCCCCCCCAGGTGTGGATAGATCGTCCTGAGTCAAGGTTAACCAGGGGGAGAGAGTGAGGCTTTGTTATGTGGGTCACGTAGAGGGAACGGTGATACAGCCCGTCACGGGAGCTGTAGTGGATTAGAGAATGACTCAAGCTCTGAGGGGTTTACCTGAGCTCTGAGGGTCTGGCTCAGCGAAGGAAGTGAGGGGGGGGGGTATAGTCCTATAGACACTGAGGATGGTTTGAACGCTCAAAGCGAATGTGCTCTCTTCCTCCACAACTTGAGGCCTTTAATGGAGAATCTGACCTACTTGAGGCCTCCTGCGGTGGTATGGCTGGCTCAAAGTGGCAGTGTTACATCCACCAAGCAAGGACGGGAGGGCAGGGCTGGTGGATCTGAGGAGCAGGGCAAATCTTTTAGACTTCCAGGCTGTAAGACTCCTGTACTGTAAGGATATCTCCTGGACAGATCTGGTATGGGCACCCCGAGGGAAGGCTACTGGTCTGCGGCTAGACTACCAGGTCTTACTGATAAGCCGGCAGGGGTTGGAGGATGTTTTTTTTCCGCAGGGCTGTACATTCTGCGGAGCCTGTGTGT
The DNA here is from genome assembly GCA_900302305.1 of Polymixia japonica. NCBI lineage: Eukaryota > Metazoa > Chordata > Actinopteri > Polymixiiformes > Polymixiidae > Polymixia > Polymixia japonica. The sequence continues at coordinate 3,459 of OMKK01048739.1, forward strand.
TCAACCGGAAAGAGGGCAAACTATATTCTGCTTAAGTCTCTGTTCGGTCAGGTCAAAATGTCCATCTGGCGGACCGGATACTGCATAACATAGGATGTTGGTTGGCAGGCCTTGATGTTGATGTTTAGGGGTCAGACTGTACAAACTGTATGCTGGTCAATAATACTGTAGTGTTTGTTTTGTGGTGTTTTGGTGGGTCAAGATGAGTGGGGCAAGTAGGTGTGTGTGTGTGTGGGACTGTTGTAGGAGGTATCTTAAAATAAGATATATTGAGGTATTTCCCTTTCTGTTTATTTTAGATATTTTATTTAAAAAACCATAAAGACTTAACCCTGCAAAGCCCACTGTTGCACTGAGTTTTACCCCTTTACAGTTTATCCTAACAAGCCTTTGTGGAGGGTAAATGTGTCTATTGGTCTGGCAACTTAGTCGTCAACTCACAGTCTACCGACGTTTGACCTTTCAGTCTCTTACCGCCTGGGTTTGTTCTGAAGTAGATTGCCTCCAATATCTTTTTTTTCCCCTGATCATTAGAATGTTTAGAACATGTAGATATAGAAGGATTGTGGAACACATTAGTTGAGCCCTGTTTTATCTACGTTACAATATTGCAACATCGGGACAGAGTGGTAACATGCACAGTAAAACAACAACGGTGCATTTTACACTAACTCTGGATAAAATGATCACTTGCTTGCAGTTTTTTGATGATTTATTTTAAGTATTATAAAGCTGATTTTATAAAGCTGCATGAGCATAGATTTTGTACAAATTAGGAAACCCTGACTTATAATATTCATATGTATTAGCCTATATACAAATATTATCACAATGGCTGAAAACAAAGAGTAGGATCGTGGGCTCGAGGTCGTCCTTAATGGAGAAAGTGACTTTGTGATGGATTTAAGTGACGCTGGTGACAGTGACGAAGAGAGAGATGAAGATCTCAGGACGAGCAGGAGCCGGTAATCGTCCCGGTCCTCGACGGCAGTGTCAACGAGGCCCCCGACAGAACAGTCAAATGAAAACACCCGGGGGCCGTGATAGATACCGCTGGCTCGAGAAATAATCCATACGTCCTGATACTACTTTCTCCGGTGCAGATATCTTGGATACTGCTTATTTTTTGCTTCATACGCAGCTGGAGTATTTTCAAAAATTAGTGCCAGAAGAAATGATCAAGGCTGTGACATAACATGACTGAATGCAGCATTCAGAAGAACAGAATTTCTAAACACAAGTGAAAATGAGGCTGAGAAAGTGATTGGCACGTACCAGAAGATAGACACAGTGCAAATGCCCGGGGGTCCGTGTCTGCTGGGACGCTGACACACGGTACAGCCTGTCGCCGATGTAATGTCACGCAAACCGTTTCCAAGCTCTGTTGACCACATTACGCACAAGACGAGATGCTAGCAGGTGGTTCCCGAAGAACACAACTTCAACGCTGGCGCAAAACCACCCAAACCCACACGGACGTTTGAGAAGACTTCTGCTTGATTCATTCACAGCAAAGTACCCGATGAAATCCCACCGCCATCAAAAGTCAATGGAAACGCTCAGATGAGACCATCCTCATGTAATGGAAGTTCACCCAAAGACGCTCCAGCACAGAGGTCCTGTGGACAAGCCGCGCTGCAAGAGACACACAGACACAGTGTGCAGCCAGCGTGATGTTCGACTTTTCACAGAACCGCTGTCCTTTGATAGACAAAGTTTAACTGTTGTTCTTTTTGCTGTTTTACTGTTCAATTTGAGAAGGTATAATGGTTATAAAAATGACGGTTATAATAAAGGAATAATGTTCTTATATTACTGTTACTTTTAAGATGATAATTAAAGGATTAAACAAGAATTAACCCTTGGTTGTTGTGTATTTTGTATATGCAATAATACAGCACAGTGCACACTGCAGCCCAATGTTGCAATATTACATAAACATTTTCCATTTTCCTTCCTTATCAAAATATAAAAATGCAATTTTTTCTTCATTTTCCTCATCAGAGGCCTCCCACAACAATATCTGAAAGGCGAAAAACATGTTTTCCTATTTTTTTATCCAAGCTTGGGCTTTAGATAGTTAATAATAAACACAAACGTACTTTCCCTGTGGTCTCTCTCCGCTCGTACGCGTAAACCCACTCGTCCTCTACTCGATTAAAGGTCACCGTGATTAAACAGCAGTTCCCTGATTTGAGCACAACATAATTTCCTTTTTGATGGAGAAAAATGGGGAGGGTTGTCTCCCGCAACAACCCTGCCTTTTAGCGTTGATGCGTTCCTTGTTAATGTCATAGCTAACACTTCTGACATCTTGCCCCCCGGGCGATTCCATCAGTGGGAGCGCGTTGCCCCCTGCTACCCCGCAGTTCATGCTATTTGCTCCAGACCTTTTGAAGTGTGAAAATCGACTAGCGCCTGACGATGTCAAAATGAATCCCATGCCACCCACTCCTGTACTAAATGCGGAGCGTATTTTTAGAGGTTGGGGGAATTAGACAAAAAAAAACCCAAAACAAAACATAAAAAAATATTTTACCCTGAGAAGGTTGAAGTTCCGCAGCATGTCGTTCATTTGCAGCTGGGAGCTTCCCAGTAAGACCACAGTGTTCTACTGGTACTGAGCCATTAGGGATTAAGTGCCTCGTTCAAAGACGCATCATCAGTATTTCAAGAGGGCAAGAGACACGGGAATTCTCTAGTTTCCAATTTACACTCCATTCTCTAACTTCCTAACTGATCAGGGAATTTGAAGCGGTGACCTTTCCATCACACGCTACATCTTTAAAGGCACACATGATTGATTTTGACATTTTTTGAGCTGATACACGCATCCCGGCGCGGCGCGATGGCTTCCCGCAATTAATCAAATCCAAAAATGTCCTTTTAAGGCATTTACGAGTATTTTGAGCGGAAAATTCAATGTTCCAAGCGCGGCCAAAAACGATTTCCCACGTGACGTGACCTGCGATGTTTCATACGTTGACGTGGCTGCTAGCCTAGACAGACCATGTCCAACAAAACCTTACCGCTCTTCACTTCTGTTCGGCAGGGCTTTTTCTTTCTTGTTTTCTAAAAAAACAGTTAGAAATAATGACTGGAGTGGGACTTTAACCCTTAGGAACACTGTTGGCCCAACACATTCTGCTGTTTCAACCCCTGAACCTTGTGAACTGTGTAGAATTTTTAGGGGAAAGGGATTATCTGAGCAAGGCTTTTTTCTCAAATCTACAGTAGTAGAAATTCTAAGATGTCTGATGATATTAAATATATAATATTGGCTTAAAGGTAAATGTGATTACAGTATGTAAGTACACTGTTTTCAGCCACAATCTTTAAAGACGGGGTGGGGAGTGAGAGTGAAAAGTGTGGGTTTGTGATAACGGGGCGAACAAAAGATTCAGTTTCACTGGAGCTCTGGTTCTGATCCGATCCGATTGCAAAACATGTGACGCTGTACAAGGGAGAATACCTGCTGTGACATCACTGATTGGGGTGTGGCCAGAAATGCAACACGCTTGAAAGTTTCAACCCATAGAGGGCAGTACAACAACAACTTTCTGCCGTAAAAGCAGATGCAGGACTTAATTGGGAAAATGTTGACATTAACTACAAGACTGATGCTATTCACTACGTATATATCATGATGACCATGTTTACAGCTCAAAAAATCTTTATTTAGTGCTGATTTGCCCTTTAAGACATCACACTTCGTTACGTTACGACACTCCTGTAACTATCTCTGAATATCAATATTTTTGGCTCATTTTAATTCTTAAACCCACCGCTTTACACAAGTGCACAGTGAAATTAAAAAACTTTTCTTTTATGGAAACTCCTCATACTGTACCGTTGTCCTGTTATCAACATAGCTACTGTTAATTTGATGTACTTTCTTAACCCCCCAGGGGGAAATGATCTTTTCGCCCCAACAAGAGCGGCGCCCCTGGAGAAGGTATGGTTTAATATCTTGCTCAGATTAAGTACTACAGATTACCTACAGATTACATAGTTTTAGGATATTGATAAACTGTCGCAATGCACAAGGATGATACCCCCTGGCACAGGCAGCAAAGGGACACATGGTGATAAATGTACTCAAATGTCCCCTGGCAACGACAGTAGACGTTGAAAGCATTACTGTCGAGGGAAGCTCGAGGCCACAAACACAGATAGCGATAATTGACGTGTCTCATCTGAAGCATGTCATTCCGCACTACTACGACGCGCTGCAGGCAGGAGATTTGAAGCGTCAACGCCGCGGAACTTTGCTAGTACTCGAATCCGAAAACGATGCTTTGATTGCAGGCGTCAAACCTCTCTGAAAACAGCTGCGCTGGTCCTTGGTCGACAATCCAAAACCAAACCAAGTCCGCAGCGGACGTGTCAAGGTGGTTTGACGCTCCACTTGATGCCTTTAGTGGCCATTGAAAAAAACCCAGTAAGATTGAAAAGGTGAGCGTCTGATGCTTTCAGAGTCACCCCAAAAAGTTCCTTAATGACTCACTGCTCTAACTTACCTTTGAAACAACAGGAAGGACAGTTTTAACAGACAGTACAGCCGGAGTTTACCTGCTAACAGATTCTAAAGGTGGGAAAAACGCATCATATCCTGACTCCTGCCCAATGATCTGTCTAAACAGTATTACCAGGTGGCAGATGTCTTCCGATTCCCGCCACACATTTTCCAAAAGGTCAGCTCAATCACTCACCATTTTCAAAAAACCAGTCATACGTTTTCAACAACCTAGCATCATTTTGTCACTCTAGGAGAAACCTTTAAGTGATATTCCTCATTGGTACGGTTTCATTTTCCAGTCCTCTCATCTCCGCACGACTCCACCAAACAGTCAAAAGCCGATATTAGATATAGGTACCCTTGAAAACTGCATTCACTGCATTCTGGGTTCATTTCATGATATTCTTTTATCTTTTATTGCAAGCAGGCAAAATTGTATCTCATTAAAGATAACAAAGAACAGACTACAAAAAAACATCATCTTGGTTACCCTGCTTTAGTTTAAATATTTGTTAGAAAGCTTTCGTTTTCAGACAAAGGGACGCTAAGCAAAAGGAAGCGAAGTCACTGAGAGTAACAGAGCAGTTGGTAGCGTCTGTCTATGAACATTCATCTTTCTCAATTATTTGTTTTTTCTCTCCTGCTCCTTTGTTCTTTTGTCAACCGAATATGACCAAATAAATCAAATCGCCGTCTCAAAAATTGATTGTCAGGGGAAGAGCCAGCTCAGAAGTCTGACCCGCGAGACCCCCGGGGCGGACGAACGCAGCCAAAATATGGATTCAAATACGTGAGACTTCAACGGTACGGAGAGTCAAGCGAAATAAGTCGAGCGCTCTTTCGTGTTTTAAAACTGCAACTTTGTCTAGGTCTGGGCAGAGACATGCATAATTCACCGCGGGGTGAAGAGAGGCAGAAGCCAAACGCCTCGCAGCGTTACATTCACCTCATGATGGCTGCCCTGCTCGCCTAAAGACACCTTGTCTGTCAGCTGCCATGAATCAGCGATGCGAAGGATACGGACCCCGCCTTAATGTACATTTAGCTGTCACAGGGTGCGTGAGGAACAACATGAAGGAGTACGGTAGGAGAGACTGGCGGAATAACAAAGCGGGAGAAGAAAGGAAGGAAGAAGAGAATTTACGGAGAGAAGCTCAGAGAGAGAGAGACAGAGAGAGAGAGAGAGAAAGAAAGAGAGAGAGAGAGAGAGAGGGAGGGGCAAAGAGAGATTAAGCTCTTCAATCTCCGGTGTTTAGAGTAAAAGCACGACGGCAGAGGAAAAACGAGAGGACATAAGAAAAAGAGGAGGAAGGTTTAGAAGAACAGGAGAGGAGGAAGGTTTAGGAGGACAGGAGAGGAGGGATATTTAGGACAGGAGAGGAGGAAGGTTTAGGAGGACAGGAGTGGAGGAAGGTTTAGGGGGACATGAGAGGAGGAAGGTTTAGGGGGACAGGAGAGGAGGAAGGTTTAGGGGGACAGGAGAGGAGGAAGGTTTAGGGGGACAGGAGAGGAGGAAGGTTTAGGGGGACAGGCGAGAACGACATAAAGGTACAGAGGGGAGAGGAGGGCGGTGAAGAGGAGGCGAGGGGAAGAGAGGACACGAGGAGAGAACAGAAGAGGAGATGAGAATAGAGTGTAGGGGAGGGGGAGAGGAGGGGAGAGTAAGCGGGGAAGCAGGCGCCTTTTCATACTGGAACAAAATATGAGGAGGAAGTGACAAGTTAATAGGCGGAAGGAGGAGGAGGAAGGGGGGGAGAGCGACAGAGAGAAGAGCGGGAGGTGGGGTGTCTCCCAAAAGGAGGCCAGTGTGTAAGCGTGGCAGACTAGCTACCCCCAGGCTTCCTTTTACTCTCTCACCCTTCCCCTGAGAAGCAATTAACAAAGAAATAATGGCGGAACGATTCACCCAAAGGCTCTGGGTGTCTCTCACTTTGCTTAAGTGTGCTAATCACTTTTTCCCTCCATCGCAGCACAGAAAAAGAAGAGAGGTGGGAAGGGAAGGGGGAAGGAAATTGCGAGAGAACATCACACGGGAGGAGAGCGAGGAAGAGAGAGAGAGAGATACACGGCGACAGACAAAAGCGACGGCAGAGAAGAGGCGGCGAGAACGAGGACAAAAGGAATGCGAGAGAGGAAGCGTGCGAGGTGCTCACTGGAGCGCGGCGGAATATCGCCAACGCCTGGCAGCCGCCGTGCCAGATTACAACCCGACGGCGGCGGTGGCGCCGTTACCTGAGGAAGGAGCCCTCATCCCACACCGCCTCCTCCTCCTCCTCCTCCTCCTCCTCCCAACGACCCGCTGCGTTCTAATTAAACCCAATCAAACCTGCCGCGTCTCGTTTACACTAAAGAGGTTCTATAAATACGGTGGATCTCTTTTGTAATTTGGGCGTTCGGGCATGAAAGGCTTGGAGGTGGCGCCTGAACTCTCTTCCACCTCGCTGGGAGAGAAAAAAACAAATTAACCAGCTCGTATCGGCGCGCGCCCGCTGTGCGCGACAGGTAGCTATTTTCAACCCGCTCCGGCTGCCTCCTCGCAGGTTGGATGCTTGTGTCTCGGCTGACACTCCGCAAATAACCGCTCCCTCCGAAACGCTACCCAGGTTTTATTTTTACCACACGTCGCGTCCTCGATGTTCGTCGGCGGTGTCACTTGTCGTTGGGGGCGATTTTTGGAGTTTTCTTAACCCGACGTTACTGAAAAGACATACAAAACTCCTGTTTCTCTATCGCCTACCTAAAAAAAAAAACAGATTATTAGGAGCGGTAGTTTTAGTGGCGGTGGCTTTTCTTTCTGTGTGAGAGCAGGGTCAGCTGTTGTGAGGCAGCGTTGCTGCTTTCTGGTCTGCACTTCAGAGCCCCATTAGCTACCCTGCACCTCCAGAAAGAGAGGGAGAGAGAGGAGCGAGAGGAGCGAGAGAGAGAGAGGGAGAGAGAGGTTTCTGGGGTGTAAAATGGCTCAGCACAGCTCAGCAGCCACAACTAGACACACCGACATTCAGACACAAAGAAGTACACACACACACACACACACACACACACATAATTACTCACCTGACCATCCCCACACACATATAAGACAGTGTTACTATGTCACCTGCACAGTTGGAATGGCTAAAAACTATAGGGGATGGGAGATTACTTCACAATTAGAGCGCATTTGGCGGCGAGGTTGTTTTACGCCACATTGGCTGCCTGATAGCTAGAAAGTCCTTGAACAAACTGTACTGCGGACGGCCACTTAACGTGAGGACACAGGCACAAGCACCCCATAAACCACCACGATAGACCAAAGACTGTAAATACAAAAATGATCCAAAACTAATTGCTTAGAATTTATGTATGGATACATTTTAAAACAAGTGCATTTGTTCACAACTAGCGAGTAGATTTGCAGTTGTTATGAAAGGAAGTTAGAGTAGAAGTATTCGGTTGTGCTGCAGGCTCTTTCAGTCATTGTGTACTGGTTGTTTCAATGTTTTCAGTTGAGCAAGTGAACACAAACACCCTCTAATGGGTGGAAAATGTTACATATTTCACCTTTAACATATTATAAAATACATTTTGATTGCATATTGTAATGGATATGGAAGTGTTATCATCCCTAGAAACCTCGCTTTCACCGCGCGATTTTGTGTACGCGAAAATGGAAGGATCGATTTATGGTACAAAGGAAGTGCATCAACCAAAACAGGAAGAGGATTAAATTCAAGAGTTTCTGGGCTTTTCTGTGCATTGTGACAACTAATTAACAAAAAAACGCAAGGTGTCACCAAAGTCAAAATCTCAGTTTAGTCTGTAGCTGCTAGCTTAAGTTAGGGACTATGAATGGAAAAATGATCTTTATTTTCCTAAATTCGATTTACGAACATTATCACCATCTGATAGTCTGATCTAGGCTCAGTCACGTTGTCCCTGAAAGAAAGCATCACATTTTATATATTTAACATCAGGAGTGGCATATTGAAAGAACCTGACTCTCACAAGGACGCAGCGCTCTGAAACCTTCCTTGCCTCTCCATTGTAGGTAGCACTTTTGTAAACCTTAATTCAAAACTCGCATTCCACGCAGCTGCGGCTGAACGGCTAATTCAAAGGTCTCTAAACCATAGCGTGTTTGATTGAGGTGGTCGACGCCAGACAAGAGCAGAGGCCCGGCTTTCCCCCCCCGACTGGCCGTGTCCATCCGTCTTCGTTAAAAACACCTTGCCTGCTGGCGTTCCCGGGGCCTCGACACCACTCTGCTCCTGAAAGCGCGGTATTAAGATTGACTCTTCAATCCCAGACGATCGATGCCATCACTTACCGGCTGACTCCCACCGCTGATTACACGTTGCTCAATTTACAGTGGGTTAAAAACGAAACTGCCAGACGGGTTTTTTTTTGCGGACGCCCCCGCTGGGCCCGGCTTCCTGCATAATGAGGCTCTGCTGCTACCAGGTGTTGCTGCTGCAAGGAAATAGCTTTAGAGTTTACAGTAAACAATATGAGGTTTTGGGGTAAATCCGCTTTTTAATATCAGCCCCCCAGGGAGGCTTTTTGAGTTTGTCACACTCCGTCTGGATACCAAATGGTGCCGTGTGGATTGAAGTTATATGGCGAAATCAAATAAGATGAAAAAACAGCAACCGATATGGCTGTTATGATGTGAGTCTTCAGTTGACTAAAGACACACACACACACACACACAGTGGAAAATAATTGTGCATTTCATAACATGAGAGACTTAAAAAGGATAACTTATATGTCATATATTGCCTTCTTGTATCTTCTCCAGTGTCTGGAAGTACTACACACACTTGCACAAAGAAACAAACACACACATACACGTACAAACAAACACACACACACACACACACACACACACAGACTCCATGATTTGCAGACAAATCAGAGGAAAAAATGTTTAAAGATTGCGAAACGCATCAAACCAAAGTTTGCTTAGGATTACCGCTCGACGCATTTCCTGTGATTCCACTTTAAAGAGAAAGCGGGGAAAGTAACAGACAAAAGGCAGCCATTTTGTTCTGACAGTTGTAATATGGAACAGAAGCGGTTTAAAGACTTCAACGGAACAAAAAAACACAATGTGACTCATTCTACCACAGACTGACATAGTATCTCTGAAAGTGTGAGACGCGACGGTGGGAAGAAACGCATTAAAGACAAAACCGTGGTTGTTTTTCTTACACGCCTTTCACATATCTGACTCGCACAGAGGCCCGTGTCATGTCGCGCGTTGTCTCGCAAACAATTGAACGGACTCGCAGAGAAAAAGCTCAACGGCCGAGAGCTGCCTGTTGTCTGGTTTTTGCCTTGTATTGCCAAGCAATCTAAAAATCAATACAGTACATACACTTGTCTGTCCATCTAGCCGTGTTCCTCCCTACCTCCTAGCCCCCTGCCTCCTAGCTCCCTGCCGTGTCCCCTGCTCTCTTCCTGTCTGGGCAGACTGTCATCAGGAGTCTTAATGAGTTCCACTGGAGCTCATTTGAAGATGTGATTAGATTCCTGCTAATAAACAATGTGTGTTCTCCACAGCGTGCTATCCTCCGCTGGCCCCCGCTCAGCGTGTGTGTGTGTGTGTGTGTGCGCGTGTTTTGGCTCTTTTCTTCTGGATGGAACAGAAATGCAGCAGAAATCTGCCTGTAGATTATGTCATTTTCACTCCCTAAACCCTCGCTCTGTGTGTGTGTGTATCAGAGTGTGTGTGTGTATCAGAGTGTGTGCGTGTATCAGAGTGTGTGTGTGTGTGTGTGTGTGTGTGTGTATCAGAGTGTGTGTGTGTGTACATATCTGTGTCTGTGTGTGTGTCACATGAACTGAGTCATTCCTATGTTAGCATGTTCTTCAACTGGTTCAAGACTCATTAATATTCAGAAAAGAAGCTCTCTGATTGGCTAATAAGACACATGGTCCAGCAGCATTCGAGCAGCTGAACGCGACACAGCGATATGCCGAGTGGACCAATCAGCGCCGCCTAATTAGAGAGCCGTCGGGACCAGAATAGTAATTAATTGTTAAACGAGCAGTGATATCTGCATAGTGTTTTGGGGTTGCCATGGTTTTTAAAGCCTTTATCAGTAACGCGACGTGTCAGAGCCGGAACGTTGTATCGGCCAATCAGGTTAGCGCTTCTTTTTATGAATATTAATGAGTCCTCCCCTGCCACCCTGCATTTGGGAAATTCGCCCTGGGAACACGGGACCCTGGGAACATAGATACGCTGCCACGAACACGCCTGCTAGCTACTTCCTGCCAGATGTCTATGCAGGACATCTGGCGTTCCTGCTTGTACCCGGACGTGCGCCTGGTGTTGGGCGCGAAGGCGGAGCGGTTGTAGTTGGGCTAATGTTCTGGGGGCAGGCGTGGCAGAACGACAGAACCGTACCGAAGCGACGTCAGCATTTCAACTGACGTTTGTCCTCCGTGTGTAGGAGACGTAGCCTCTTAGGGTGACGGGTTTCCTATTAGGCACCGGCGATCGCTTCCTGCTTCCTGCTATCGCACCCAAACACGCCTACGCAATCGCAGTTTAAAAATGTCAAACGACATGTGGCAGATCCTCAGCTATAACGCTGCGATGATCAGCATGTGGGAAAACTGTGCGTCTTACGTCCCGTAACGGTTTGGACTCTCGCTGAACGTCTCCGTGCATACGTCCAAAAGTAACAAACACCGTGATTTAAGCTGCGTCTACGCCAAGGCTCTGTGAGAGATACTGTATGTCAAAGGAAAGCTGGAGGGCTGTGAGCAAGAGGCAGGCAGGGCTGTCGCTGCCCTTTCAGGGTCATCCACAAAGACACAAGCACAAACAAACCACAAACACAAACACCCCTAACTGAACTGCCACAGCAAAACAAACAGAACAATAGAGTGCCTTGAAGCAGCTAATCCGTCACCTGAAATCTAGACCGAGGGTGAAGTCATATTGATTGAAGTCTGGTTAACACGGAACCAGCGCTGAAGCCAGAAAGCATTAGGCTGGGGCCCATATTATTCAATACATCAAAGAAACATAAAAAAAGGAATGATCTCTCACACACACACACACACACACACACTAAACTGGGTCTCATTGCCATCCTATTCAGCTGCTTAATTCCTCCAAGCCTGAGGCGACCTGTGGATATCTGCTTAGCCTGGAATACTGAAAGACCAGAAGAAAGGCCTGTGCCTCGCAGGCTTCTCAGACTTACTGCCATTTTTAAATGCTTACAAGGAGAGACGTTAAACGTCTGGTAGAAAATAGACAGAGAAAGGTGCCGTGACATCAAGTTGAGGATGTCAAAACGTCAGGTTAGCGGTGTAAATAATATGGCCACCGCTCAAAAGATAACCCCCGACACAGCAGGTCTGCAGCAAAACCTATTTACACACGTTCCTATCAGTGGAGTGAACAGTTGCAACCATAGCGAACCCCCGAGATTTGACTCTTTTGAGCTTCTCTGGCTTTCGGATGCGAAGAGATTCATCCCCGTCGATAAATACATTAGAATGTCAGAGGTTCTACATGTGAGATACATTGATTCAATTCTGGGATTCTAAGAAACATATGCAAATGAATTGAACGACATCTAGATGCAACTGACACAGCTCATATCCAGCCGTGCCTGGAGGCAGTTGATAGCGACATAACTATGCATATGCTGAACGTGCAATCGGTTATCTGTTGGTCAATAGTATCTAGATGCCGGGGTTGTGGATGTCAACATGGTCTACTACCGCCCACTAAATATATCCTCTCGTGGTCAAACTCAGCTTGTGTGTGTGTGTGTGTGTGTGTCAGCTGCAACCACAAAAACATGCAGGCCTGATGATGCATGTAAACAGTACCAGCCACTAGCTAATAGACTAGAGATGTGACGGATACGAGTTCTGTCACCGCTGAACAACACACTGAGACACGGTATTGTACATCAGGCCTCTTGTCGATGTAACGCAGGGGAGGGAAGGCTGCTTGCAAAATGTAGACGATTAGAGCTGCAGTTCTCAAACTTTTTATCACCGCGCACCACCTCAGAAAATATATAATATATTTACGGTATATATAATATAATCCAAGTACCACCGTTATGACCAACGTTAAGATACAGTAGCGTAGGCCTAAGTCACCCTGTTCAGCTACGCACAGTCCACGCAGGAGGCAAATTTATTCCTAGTAAGAATATTATTTATTGTTGACTGTCGTCAGCCACACTGTACAAAGGAGAACTGG
>OMKK01048770.1:6105-19265 GCA_900302305.1 Polymixia japonica
ACAGAGAAAAACATTGATTAATCTCTGCAAGCACATTGCAACAGCAAATTAATCATATATATATATATATATATATATATATATATAGTGGGTAAAGTAGAGGAAAAGTAGAGGTTCACACATAAATACAGGCACATCAAAAGACACACACACAAACACTTAATTACATAGACATGAACAAATACACACTCAATCACAAACAGATAAACAGTGACACGCACACATGTACAGTACACACACAAACGCACAAAGTGCGCCCACAAAAAAAACCACATTCCCAATTACTCATTCCACCATATAGTTGTATAGTACACACACACACATCCCTGTCCCAGCCTCCAAACCACAGTGACTAATCACATGCATAGTTTAGCAGCTCATTTTTCATACTAAAGAGAGACTCAGTAGTGAGATGCTGAAGTCCAAATAAATAGCACATTCACAGAATAGTGGAATAATGCATAGAGATACTCTCCTGCAGGATACTCGGCAACAGTGAAGTTGTTGAGTTTCTGGAGACAGCGCTTCCATTTGTACTCTATTTTGTGGTTTTCCTTCTATCCCACTTAGTCCCATTTAATATTGCATGTAGTCTTGTTTTTGTATTGTTGTGACTGCATCCCTGAATGGCGAATGCAAAATTAAACCATAACGTCTTAAGATTATTTTAAAATAGATTCTAAATCGAATTAGTAACCAGTGGGTTCAGTCCGTCGTCCCAAAATTGAGAAACGTAAGTGTTGTAGGTGCCTGGTGTCTTCATTATTTTATTTTCCATCAGAGGGTCAACTTATTTGTGAGCTATCTCACTGAATCCCTGGACTAGTGATGAACTGGGGGGAAACTGGACAGGTCCCTGTGTCACCACGCCCCAGAAATATACACTAACACCTCCCACTTACCCTGACCAGCTCAAACAAAGCTGCAGAGTGTCCGATGTCACAAGAACACGTTGCTGCACATAACAAGTACTGGTGTGAAAAAAAGCAAATATTCCTTGATTGTATTCCTTCGGGACACGGGTAGACGGGTTTTCATGCTGTACTTAAGGCAGGTAGGGGTATGATGCAACAAAGTGCAAAAGCAGCTGAAAGGACTGCAATTTAGAAAATCGAAGCTTTCTCACTGCCCAAAATGCTCAATAAATCACTCCTAGTCATAGTCCTTTGTGGCTCAGTCAGACTGCTTTCTTTCCCTTACAGGGAGATCTACGATCTTTTAATTGATATATTTTCCCAACTGCAGCCCTCCTTAGCTTGAGTTTTTTGACTAACTGTTTGGGTGAATCATTTGTGTGCCATCAGCGGCAATAAGTATCCAGTCCATTGCGCCCAGGACATAGAAGAATGCTTCTCTGTTGTCTCTGTAAAAGTCTCTGTGATTGCTCGACTCAAAAAGAGGGAGTTCCAATCAAAGAATAAAACCGGCTCATTCAGGATATTTATGATGTTGACATTTACCCGAATCACGAGGTGCATAATCATAAACAAACAGGCATTAAAAGGACATTGGCTGATGCTCATTCATAGGCACAGTAGACTACAGTGATAACAGAAATGAGTTGTTCGCATTATAGGCAGTTGAAAGCCAACGTTTAGAAGTATGAATTGAATTGTTAAATGTTCTTGTCCGTGAAAATGATGAATGATGATGAATTTTCCCCCATCAAAGCATCTAAAATTTGGTGAATCACAGATAGCAGAAAACCCTAGAATATCATGTTGGGTCCACTCTAGTAGTGTTTAACTGGCCTGTATCCTTCTCTGTTTACACTGTGTTTACAGTTAAAACCAGTGCGCATTCGATCGGATCACTCTTGTTCTGCCAAGTTATGCCATACATACAGTAGTTGGGGTGCAGACAAATTTAGTAACTTACTAGTTACAAACTAACAAACTAGTAGTTAGTTTGTCCTCTAGTTGGGACTCTAGTTGGGACTTTACAGCCTAATTTAGGAATGGCGTTACGTTCAGCTGGTACAACCCGGTCCAGGTTACAGCTCAGTCTTTACCCTGGTTTCTCATGGGATGTTCCTCACTGCTTTTCTCATGGGAGGCAACATTTCATGGGACACTGGATTATCTCGACTGAGTCTTTGACTGGTTCAGTGTCTCTTCTGGTCCTATACACAGTCTATTTATCAGCCTGACTCATGACTGTGACAAGTGTGTGTGTGTGTGTATGTGTGTGTATGTGTGTACATGTGTGCATTTGTGGTTTCCAGGTGAAGAGAATTCAGTCATTAGTCTTCATCTATGGCATAACAACTACACAGTGTGTGTGCGTGTGTGTGTGTGTATGTACTGTATGTATATGTGTACATTTGTGGATTTGAGGTGAAGAGAATTCAGTCATTAGTCTTCATCTATCAACAACTGCACGGTGTGTGTGTGTGTGTGTGTACCTGTGTAAGTGTGTACAGTATATTGTAGTGATCCATCTTCACTAGTACTTCATGTAGTGTCAAAGACAAAGAAAGGGAGGGAGAGAGACACTGTCCCTCACCAGAAAGCAGCTCTGCTATACATAATTATGAGATAAGAACAGGAGTTAACAATACTGAATATGAAATTAGACATGTTCCTACAACTTGTAAATTAAGCTGCACTGATCCCAGAACCACATATCAAGTATCAGTCAACTGATACACGGCAGCAGTGTAGGCCAAATACTAAAAAAAAGCTAGGATCACGCATTTAAACGAGAGGAAATTATACAAGGGTCACCGCCACATGTGCACATGAGCACACCCACGCACATATACAAATGTTTTTTGTTTTTTTTTATAGAATAAAGTAGCTCCCTCAAGTTCAAATTCAAGTTCAAGTTTATTCGTAGAATGCACAGCGACAATGAAAGCACAACAGCAGCTGTTACCTGGCAATGGGATGCTTGGTCTGCCAGCGTCTCAATGCAGCACCTTCACACGCCAGGTAGCCTGCGTGTCAAACACAGCTCCACTCTCCCGCTGAGACCGGCCTAAGGGGAGGAGAGTGTAAAAATATGACTTATTTGCATCTGCATTGGAAAATGATGTTGTTAATGCATGCGGTGGAATTGTTCATGAGTATAATTACGCACGCTTGCTTGCAGGTCAACACGTATAAGCGCATGCATGCCTGCTGTACGTGCGTAGATGCTTATTACGACGTATAAACGCAAAAACTAGCTTACATTTTTCCGGTGACAGAGGCATGACTGAAGCCAGGGATAGTCTGCTGTTTTATCAAATACAGAAACGCAAAGGACTCCAGGCTTGAACCTAACATGAGAGATGTATGGGGGGGGGGCTCTAAGAAAGACAGAAGCAATAGAGGACAGTGGGAGAGAGAGATAGAAACAGCAACCAAACAGAAGTTGTTGCTGTTAGAAGTGTTTCTTTTCAGACAGAACTAATCGATCTTCCTCCACCTGATGGATATTACCGTCATAAACATCCTTGCAACAATCCAAATGCTCAACAGCACTATTAGAAAACCATCCATCACTCTTTAAATCACATCAATCTCCATCTTTTCCAGCCTGATGCACATCAACAGTAACTATAAGCTAAGAATCGCTATGAGAAGATGGGGCATTTCCCATTCAAGTCTACAGTACTGACTCTCTGAGCAAACTAGTCTAGTCACCTAGTCACCTACATGAAAACACTGTAACTTTAATGTACAGTATGTGATTTGAAAGTTATTAGGTAGCTACTGAGAATATTTTGGAGCCTGTAAAACTTGGGTTGACCATCTAAAAGCTGTTTTTTCTTTGGAAAATGTTTAATTTTTAATACCAGCAATAGATTAAAGAGAACAAATTCACAAAGAAGCGTGACGGCATAACAAAGCATAAAGCAGCATTTATGAATGGGCATAGCAGAGATCATTTAAGCTCCTTCATGCTTTTTGCAATTCTCGAACCATGTAGAATATTTGATGGCTTTGTTATTCTTGGTTATTTAAGATCATTTGTATTTGTAACTTTTGTATTCTTGTTAATCATATTGTCAACATTTACTTAAAGGTGCTATCTGTACTGTGTCATCAATCAAATAAAAGATTGAATTAGCACATTGTATCGTAAGATATAGTATAATGGTGATGGCCTGAAAGCTTCCCCTCTTTGTTTTGATTGTGCCTTTGATTTGATTTGATTTGTTGCTTTCTACAAAATAATCACTATAATAATAACAACTTCCATGATCACCACACTGTTTTTTTCCAGACCTCATCATGGTATTTACCTGTGATGTTGAGAAAGAACATTTATTACATATTTTCTTGCTGCAGGAATTAATAACAAAAGTTCTCTCTGTTTTGAAGACCATGAGTAGAGGAGATTTGTACAGTACAACTCAGATCTCTGATGCCTGAGTGAATCCAGCCCCTTCTGCCACAACAAGTTAGAAATCACATGTCCACATGCCTGCGGAGCAGCAACATAGGCTGTGGATCAACTCCTGTCAAAACCTTCTCTCCTGTGAGCAGGTTGCTCTTCCGTCTCTACGCCACTGTCCTTTCTTTAAACATGTGACACCCGTGCCTGTTTGCAAGGTTGGGGT
Organism: Polymixia japonica; assembly: GCA_900302305.1. Classification (NCBI taxonomy): domain Eukaryota; kingdom Metazoa; phylum Chordata; class Actinopteri; order Polymixiiformes; family Polymixiidae; genus Polymixia; species Polymixia japonica. Next base: position 10,655 of record OMKK01048770.1, read on the forward strand.
GTAATTTGTGGCATGTAACGGGATTGAAGTAATCTGATTACAGAAATGGAAATTTGTCAATAATAGTGACTTTAAAAAAAGGTGGGATGATGTTGAAAACAGGTTGTTGCTTGACTTAATCAGGTTTGAAGAGAAAAAGTTATTGTGAGATTATAGACAGATGACGATGCTGCATATTTAAAATTAAATTGGGGTTTTGCTGCATGTTCTATGGATGTTGGCGTGAAAAGAAAGTAAAACGAATCATAGTATGCCACTAAATCTGTGCATCGTAGTGGATTATGTTTCTGATTTATGTTTTAAGCAGGTAATCAGCAATTTCTAACTACTGCATATTGAAAGTATTGCATTTTGCTAGTAACCTTCCCTCTCCTTCTAATCTATCAGCAACAGCAACTGATGTCACACCTTTAATTTGTTCATATCTTAAGCAGCATTTTTTATGAGAAACAGCAAAACAAAGGGAATATGAATATGAGGATATGCTAGTGTAAATAAATAATTCACTGTTTTCATTCTCCAGCACCTCAGATCATTAATTAGTATGTTTTTTATTATTTAATCAAATTGAGTTCTTGCCTTAGCAAATATTTCCTGAATCTCTCTCTAGTGAACAAAGACGTGGTATTTAATCATTTGTGCTGTTCATGACCCCTGACCTCCCCTTTGTCCCATTTTGCGCATTGGTTGTTCTAATCAGTGTAGTAATACTGTGATGGTTGTCTTGCATTCATAGACATGGGAAACCAAAAAAAAAAAACAATAAGAAAAAACAGCAAGCGCTGAACAGTGCTTGTCTGATACTAGATATGAAACAAATTACAGCTATCAATCCCAACTTTGTGCCCCTCTGCCAGGTACTTTAGTTCAAGTGCTACTTGTCACAGAACTTGCTGCCTGTTATCAAAGCTGTTTTGCCTGAAAAGAATTTGAAAGCTATTTCCCAGCAGAAAGTGAATGCTCCTCATTTCCCAGTGATGAGCTATGGTTTGTTATGTACATGGATATATGGAGTGGGATATGTGATACAGTCTCAGAATGGCATCCTAGGAGTGTAGATGGTAATATGATTTTGAATTGCAGAAGAACACGTGCTACACACTGGCATGAGCAGGGAAATGATCTGATGAGGAAAAGCTCAATAACACAACTAATTCCTTTAATGACATATTTTAGAAGGCAGATTGATATGTACCTAAACAGGACAGAATGGAAAACTCAAAGCCATTTATCTAGGAGATTACTCAGGATCTAGTTGTTCCCAATAGTTTCTGAATGTTCAGTAAGCTAATACTATCATGCACAAATACAATTACAGCCAGCAAGCTGAGCTTTGGTAATAGAAATGAATGCTTCCAGGAAATAAAACTGTTACCTCAGAGAATTGAGTCCCAGGCTCCTTAATGTCAAAATTTTTTTTTTTAGATACAAGACTTTAGCAGAGCCATATGTGGATGCACTATGCTTAGTGTAGCGTATGGAAATGAGCAAGTGAGCGACACTAATGTTGTCAGAATAGAGCGGCCTGTGGGTGGGGTCATCGTCATTCTGGAGGAGACTGCTCTTTTCAAGTTAGAAAGATAGAAATCCTTCAAAGCTCTTCAAACCTGATTAATTCTTTGCCAAAAGATGACGGTCATCTCTCAGAATGGCTTTGTATTTATTGGCACCACACCCTCTAGGAGCAGGTTGAACAAAACAAAGCCAACACACCAGCTCTCAATATAAACTGTGCTCTTCATTTACTCAGGTGTTTCTTCTATTTTGGCAATTACCTGGATTATAAGGATGATATATGCATGAGAAAAATATAGCCCAGCACAGAACAGGGTGTAATAAGGAGTCAGATGTCAAGGAGGCTTTGCTCAGCGGTGCGAGCACAGATGTTGTCTGAACTAAGAGGGTAGGGTGGAGCGAGGGCGGCCGTACACATGACATCATTCTGCCATTATCCAGAGAGCAGTCATATGTAAATGGTTCCCCCTCATCAACAAATAATACTATCAGGTGTTCATTTTCCCAGTTGTTTCAACCATGGTGCAAATAGATTGCATATTCCATAGCGCTGTTTATTTATGCTGGCTAGAAAAAAAAAATCTTATTTACGTATTGTTTAATACGTTATTATATTATATTACGTTTATATTATAAACAACTTAAAATGGAGGCATAAAGTCTGTAAATAGATAGTAGATGATAAAGCCATAGTGACATTGGAAATATAGCTAGCTAGCATAATATCACTAGTTCATATGAACAGTAGTGGGTCAGGGTTGTGGAGGGTGACAATGATAACAGCAATGTTCAAAATCTTTGAAACAATAATTTTGAGTTTACCAGTAGAGCTTTACTGTATATGATTCACCAGGAAGTTCTCTTTCAATCCTGTTTAATTCTGCAGTTATATTATTGATTCTGCAGGAACCTTGTCTCAAAAACACTGACAAAGAAATTGCTTCCCTCTTGAAACTTCAAACAGATTTGGAATTTATTGCATTATATAGCACATGGGGAATTCCTAAACAAACATGTACAGCAATAGCAGAAAAAAAAAGACAAACAGGGGAGATAAGATTGTAGAGGAACACTTAATCAAAAAGATGAAATGTTGACCTTGTACTCTTTACTCAACATGCCATGACCAATTGCAATATTGATGGGACGGTTTTCGTCCTTGCGCCGTACTTGTGCTCGTCAAGGGTACGGGGCCAGTACGCACGAAGGCAGCAGGTGATTCAAGAACTTCTAGCTCCATACCTCCCCCTGAATCAAGCTTTGGACTGGGATGCTTCTAGTGTAGCTCTAACTACACTGCCGGGTGATCTCCCAGCCTTGAGGGAGCAAGCATGGTTTGCTGACACCATTGCTCACATTGGCGGTGTAGATGCCGCCAATAGACCAAATGCCATGCGTGTGTAGGATTTCGGCACCGATGCGTGGGCAGCCGGAAGCACTCTAGGGGCAAAATTAGCATGCGTTCAACATATCGGGACCATGCTGCAGGGGAGGGTGGCTGCAAGAGCTCTGTATGCAGCTCTGCTATTACCCCTTGACTTCACCTTCCGTGGGGAAGTGTCAACGCCGAAGCTAAGCAATATACAAAGAGACCTCAACGTGGTGATGCCACACCTGTCCGAAACACTCTCTAGACATCAATTTGACTTGGTGAAACTTTGGTCATTTAATGGATGACAGAAATGCGTGTTCAGAAGGTGGCTAAGATTCCTTCCACTGTCAGCAATTTGTCTAAGAGTGGTATTGGTCCAGGCAGCAGAATCAGGAATAACATCCCTCGATGTCATCTCTCGATCAATACATTAGTATCCTCAGTTCCTATGGTACTTACTCATTTGTCTTTTTGGGGATGAGCGGAGGAATGCTGCAGATGCTATAAGGATTGTTGGTGACAACCCATATTTTGGGAACAGGGGGGATCTAGGTCCTGTCCATTCAAGCCGATTTGGGTCCCTGGCATGGGCTTGTGGGAAGATCCTCATCAATGGCGGTGATACAACCCTTAAAGATTACAAGGGATTTTGTGAAGATCAGAGGAATGCTGCCCATGTGGAGGCCATCATAAGAGGGTGCTACCCCACTCAGGAGAGTTGCCGGTCCAATGGAAGATGAAGTTGTGAGCATTGATAACCTCCTGGTTGCTGTACATGCATATCCCAATTACTTTTTAGACATAAATTAGCCTTATAAAACAAAATGACACCTAGAGTATTTGTCTTGTACTCCTTGAAATGGAACTTGCATTACTTGACACTATGGGGCTTAGTGCCTTAGGGTCATGAAACATCAATGGCCATGTAAGCTTTCAATTAATGTAAGAAACTGAAAAACATTGTAGTTGAAGAAACAACATGCAACAGCAGCAATGTGCTGTAACAAATGTTGCCATAGGGGAAATAGTGAATTATTGTGTGCAGAAAAAGAAAGTATAAGTAAAATGCAAATTTTGGTCCAAGGAAAAGTGTAGTCCATAGTCCAAGTCTGACTTTCTAGAGTAAAATGGAATGGAAAATTAGCAACATTTAATGTGTCAAAATATTGTTTTTGAGAGTACAAATAGTGTAAAATGTAAACAAACGTTATTCCTGTGATCTTAGACAAGTCATCTTGGAGTTGTGAACATGCAAAAGTTTCCGAAAGAAGGACGAAAAAAAGAGCCAAGACTTGTCATCATGATGGTCCTGTTGGTCCCTTGACACTGAATGGGGCAACTCTCTGAACTTGGAGGACATTGGCCGAGTACATTAGTGATTTTATGGGAATATGGACAGGTTTTTCTAACTTCTTGCACCACAACAAAATAAAGCTTAATTGATTGTGAAAATTTGAGTCATTCTTTAAATTTAAATGGATCAGCCCCAGTAATTGTTTCTTGATTGACTGATCATTTTAGTGCCTTGGTTCTTTAGATTCTATAATTGGTAAAATAGGTCATATTCAGAATCAGAATCATCTTTAGTCGGCAAGTACATTACATGCACAAAGAATTTGCTTTGGTGTCTTTGGATACATAATTGCATAATGTCCATTGTGGTGTATAATATCCCTTGTTAGGGTGTTGTTCCTATACGGGCTGGTTCAGCAGTGAGACAGCTCTCAGGAAGAAACTATTGAGGTGGTGAGTGGTGCTGGTCTTGATGGCCCAGTGCTATGTTCCTGAGGAGAGTGTTTGGAATAGGGAGTTGCCAGGGTGGGCAGGGGCAGCGGCCATCTTCCCTGCTCGCTCTCTTGCTCTGGCGTTGTGCACCTCTAGGATGGAGGGTAGCTGGCAGCCAGTGATGCTCTCAGCAGAGTGGATGTCACGCTGTAGTTTCTGAACAGGTCCTTTGTTGAGTCTTTTTTGTGATGGAGACAATGTTCTCATCCCACCTCAGAGAGTAAGACAGGGGAGAGCCCAGCCACATGTGCTGCCTTCTACCTGTCAGGAAGCTGGTAATCCATTGGCAGATGGAGTCATGAATGTTTAGCTGGGACAGTTTGCTAAGGATGAGCTCTGGTATGATGGTGTCCGCAAACAGGATTCTTGCATATGAGCCGGGGGAGTCCAGGTGTTGCAGGACATAGTGCAGGCCCATGTTGACCGCATTGTTCGCAAATCTATTTGCCCTGTAGGCAAATTGGAGGAGGTCTAGGAGGGCGCCTGTGATGGACTTGAGATGGGACAGAACTAGACATTCAAAAGTCTTCATTATGACCAAGGTCAGTGCAACTGGTCTGTAGTCATTGAGATGTGTTATTTTGTCCACATTCAAGTACTGATTCAGCTGTCCACACAAATCAGAGGAGTGGCATGCAAATGGTGTCGTAGGCTTGAAGCTACATAGCAAGAAACCTAATTGTCTGCTCATTCTAGTCTCAATTATGTCAAGGTCAGTACTTTTCACTGCTGTGTTAAAAGTGTTTACTCATGTATTTCTCTTGTCTGACACCAAACGGTGGTTGAGATAACATAGTTCAGTTATCTGCAATTAAGCACAGTGTGATAGAAACATAGAAAGATTGACTATGTTATTTGTTCAGGCAAAGAAGTGGGTAGAGCCAACCAAGAATCTTTATCTGTAGCTCTGTTCCCTGCAGGAGAGGCTCTTGAGTCATGATTAACAGGCTAATTAACCAATCTGGTTCTCATTTGGCACTGATCAACCAATCAAAGTATTTGTTCCTGTCTCTTACTTCGTGCTGGGATCAGGCCTGGCAGAGTGATGACTGAAGGGAGTAGGGGGTTGTGTGTGCATGTGTGTGTGTGTGTGTGAGAGAGAGAGAGAGAGAGAGAGAGAGAGAGTTAGACAGAGTGGACACACACTAAAATTAAGACAGAGAAAGAGTTGAGGTTGAGAGCTAAATAATGATTTTGGCACAGCAGGAGGTAACAGTCTGAGGAAAGAAGAGAAAAAGGGGGCAAGAGTGAAAGAAAGTGCAGTAAAAATAGCAAAGAGAGTATGGGCTGCCCACACACCACTCCCCATCTGTGTCTGAGTGATTACACCAAATAGCAGGTTACCCATAATGAGAGAGAGAGAGAGAGAGAGAGAGAGAGAGAGAGAGAAGTGTATGTAAGAGCGAAGGAAAGTGAGAGACTAAGAAAGAGAGACAGGACAGAAAGTAGGAGGAGTGGGGGTAGAGTGAGTGTTATTTTTGCGTGTATGTGTGTGCGTGTGTGCAAGATGATCTAAGCTGAGCTGAATGCTTCTTGTCATCCGTCTCTCCCTCTATTTCTGTCCAAATGACGGAAGATGTTCTGTTGTCATGGATGGATTTTTTTATTTTTTTTTTTCCTGTTTTTCCGCTCCATTACGTAAAACCCCTTTGATCTGTAGGACTGAGTGAGTGAGTGACTGGACGTGGAGGTAGAGAACTGGGTAGAACAAAACAGAAAACAGAACAAAGCAGAATGGGACAGTGCCGAAAAGGAAAATGGAGAGCAGAACATCGAAAATGATAAGATAAAACCAAAAGGAATGGAGAGGCAAAGCTGGGGGATGACGTCTGCCACGTCAGAACAAATTAATCAACGCCAGTCCTTGTTACTGAGTATATGTATAGGGGAAATGTGGTGGCAGGCATTTACCTGGACAAAATCCTATTTATTCAGTTTTAACAGAAATGGTCGTTAAGAAAAAATAAAAGTGAAGGGGGAAGACAATGCTTTTGTAAGCAAGATATTCAATGTATTCCCCTTGTTAAACACAGAAGATGTGAAACAAAATCATTTACTTGGTAAAACCCCTTCTTATTCAATCTGAACCGAGTGCATACTGGCCCATTACCTTCATTCACCCCAATGAAACTTTACACGACACACGTCAATCACTGGAAGGCCTGGGTGGCAGAAACACTATAAAACAACTGCAACTCAGGATGCAACACACAATTTATGTAATCAATATTAAATCAATATAAATCAAGGTTCAAAGTGTTTATTGGTCATTTGCACAGAATAACTACAGGTCAGACTGGCATTGAAATTCTTATGACTCAGAGTTACTAAACACTAAACATTTTAAAGTGCAAAAAGAGAAAATAATAATAATAATAATCATATAATACAAAAGCAATTCTACAATAAAAGCAGCCGATATACAAAATCCAGTGGCCCAAGTAAAGTAAAGTCGCTGATTTATACACACAAAGCCTTTTATAATCAGCAATAGCAGACAACAATAAAGTGTTGGACATGGTCCAAATTGTATTATGTTGGAGAAAAAAGTCTGATTTTAAAAGTAATGTCATTATTTTTGTCATTGATTTTGTTTGAGCAACTTATTCAGGTGTACCTGAGCTGAGTACCTGATTTAAAAATGAAATATACTGAAATGACTCAATGACCAGCAGCAGGTGTTACATATTGCATCAGACAGTTTGGATTTACGTGCTAAAAAAAGCACAAGCAACATTTAGCCAAGAGAAAAAAAGCTATTTTGAGTTTATATGTGTCTGACATAGGCATTGTTTTTCAGTAATCCTGGTAACCTCTAATCCTGATTAGGAGAATCCAAAATAAGGTAGAACTTAGCTCTCACTCTGTAGTGTAAAGGTTCAGTTGAAAAGTACACAATTCTCCTGGTAGTTTTTCTGACAAGATATCAGACCATGGTACTTGTGAAGGATCAGAATATCAATCAAGCAACGTATTAACCTGCATTTAGACTTCAAAGCCCCTTCCATTTGATAAACATGATTTCCCAGCTTTTGTGCTCTAAACTGACATGAATGGATATTGGCAATCAGGGTTTGTGATATTTTCAATAATGCTGTATGACTAAAACCTTGGTTTGCTTTTTCCCAATTCATAATTGGCTTAGAATTGGTTCTAATGTGTGATACCAAGAATTAAAATACGTATTATTGGTTGCAGTTTTTTGTCCTATATTTCCTTGTTCCACCCAATGTACTGTACCTCCTATCTCTGTATTCTCCTGTTCTCTAGTCTCTCTGTGTTCTCATGCTCTCTAGTCTATCTGTGTTCTCCTTTTCTCTAGTCTCTCTGTGTTCTCCTTTTCTCTAGTCTCTCTCTGTATTCTCATTTTCTCTAGTCTCTCTGTATTCTCCTGTTCTCTAGTATCTCTCTGTGTTCTCCTGTTCTCTAGTCTCTCTCTGTGTTCTCCTGTTCTCTAGTGTCTATCTGTGTTCTCCTGTTCTCTAGTCTCTCTCTGTGTTCTCCTGTTCTCTAGTCTCTCTCTGTGTTCTCCTGTTCTCTAGTGTCTATCTGTGTTCTCCTGTTCTCTAGTCTCTCTCTGTGTTCTCCTGTTCTCTAGTGTCTATCTGTGTTCTCCTGTTCTCTAGTATCTCTGTGTTCTCATGCTCTCTAATCTATCTGTGTTCTCCTTTTCTCTAGACCCTCTCTGTGTTCTCCTGTTCTCTAGTGTCTCTCTGTGTTCTCCTGTGCTCTAGTCTCTCTGTGTTATTCTCCAGGTCCTGCGTGTCCTTACCTGCTCCTCAGAGGTCCCCAGTGTGTTCCCCACATGCAACCTAGTGTCTTCTCAAAGCTGCTTCTCGTCAAGTCATCGCCCCTTGTGTATTTTATCTTGTCCCTAGTCAGTCAGGGCTTCAATGTAATACTTTCCCCTTGCTTCTACGTCCTAATTCTCTTCAGTGG
>OMKK01048771.1:0-10983 GCA_900302305.1 Polymixia japonica
GTTCTAGTTGTTGTTGTTTGTGGTGGTGGGGTTAGCGCATGCGCGACGTACGGAGACGGTGCGTTTTCAAAAGTATAGTTTTGGGCTGTCCACACGGAAACGCCAGGGTAGCGTTTTCGGATTTATCCACTCTGGGATGCGTTTTCAAAAGTATGCGTTTTCGGTCTCCGTTTTCACCGTTGTCGTGTGGACGGAACGCCAAAACGCATCGAAACTTATGCGTTTTCACTCGAATCCGTATCCGTGTGGACGGGGCCTAATGCGCTCAATGCACTGTGGTGCGTCAGTATGATCGGTATGCCAGAAACTCGTCCACTGAAAAACGTTCCGTGGTGTCTGGACTGCAAAAATAAGTGCGATTAAAATGCGTTAATTTTTTTAACGCGATAATCTTTCTGTAATTAATTAATTGAAATTAACGCGTTAAAGTCCCGGCCCTAATATATATATATATATACGTAATGATATAACATCGGTAAACATGAAGACAATACAATAACGGATACAAATAGACTTTTCCAACCCTGTCTGTCACATTGACAGATTGGGAATTAACTTCAGTGCAGACTGAGAATAACAAGTAAACAAATATTGGAGATTTGGCGCACAAACTGAGTGGGACTTCTCTGATAGATGGTTTATGATATTATGCTGCCATGTAAAGATGGTAGAAGCACAGCTTTACAGAATTACTGTTGAATCACACCATGCATGAACGTGTACACGGTTTCTACTTCAAGAATACCTTTACAACATAATCTAATGCTACAGAAAACAATAGGCTATAGAAGTGCACAAGGCAACAATAGTGGTAAAAACAACATATCACAAGTCATGTCTGATCCTCTCTCCTCCCCTGTAGCTCTCATCAACTTCCTGAGTAAGTGACCCTTCCAATCTTCTTCCCGAAATCATTTTGTAAGATCCTCTTCAAACACCAGTTGGATCAAGTGAACTTTTCTCGGGTGTAGCATGGTTTGTCTGTGCTGACAGAAGATGTTGGTTAGCGTTGAAAAGGTGTTCTCGCACGTCACTGAGGATGCCCCAAAACTAGCATGCAGTAAGCACGCTTGGCATGGCAGTGAGAGGCCCGGAGTAGCACTGTAGGATGGCAGCAGGGGTCCATTTGTCTTCGGTAGAGCGGGCTATTTCAGACTGTAAAAAGTGTCAAGCTACAGACAATTCCACAGAAGATTCCACCAAAGCTGTGTTGGTGAGGTCCAGCAGTGGTTTCACCTTCTGTACATCCAAGAAGTGAGGACTTTCTGGGTCAAAGACACACATTGCCTCAACTAGCTGGCTGTTCTGTTCACTAAATCTTGTGTTAATCTCCCCAGTGAGACTATCCAGTGTGCTGCAGAAGAGCTGCTTGCACCCTCTGTCCTGCTGCTGCTGGCCTACAGTGCTCTTCACAACTTACTGCTTCAGGTGTGTAGGGACTTGGCGCATTCTCTTACTTGGCGGAGGAGCTGCTGTTTCTGATGCGTCATGTAGGCCAGTGGCACGCTATGTCCAAATGTCTTGAAACTCCATGTCACTCCTGAGCTTCTCCACAAAATCCAACACACTTTTCACAACCTTCACCCCAGTGTAGAGGCCTGTTTTTTAATCCTGTAGCACTTTCTTAGGAGGACCAAAGGGACCTTAACCACAGTAAACCTGAAGTGGGTGTCATTGGTTGCTTTTAGGAGCCCTGCTGCCTCTACTTTCAGTTCCCCTGACTGAAGGCCACTGCTGTCAATCTCCGCAAGGAAGTGCACAATATCGTAATAACTGTTAATGATGACTGACATGGTAGCGTGACATGTGACATGTAGGTGGAAGTTTTGGGGATGGTGCTAAATACCTGGGCTAAGGCATTGTCTTTCCTCAGCGAGTAATCCATCATAGACAAAAATAGTCCGCTTTTGGTATTAAATATCCAAGTAGGGCAGGATTGTAGGTGCACATGGGCTGGCTCCTCTGTCCCAAGCTAGGTTTTGCTGTTTTTGATGGATTCATAAATAAATCTGAAATTCACTTTTGCGTCATCATTTTCTTGTGCTGTTGCGCGCCTGTTTCCAACAAATGTGTTGTCACCTGGCTGAGACCTAAAAGTAGGCTAATTTCAAATCGGACTGAAAATCTGGAACATAAGATCCACTATATAACAAAATATAATTAGGATATGAACATAACCAACAAAAATGTAATTAAACTTTTTATTTATTTATTTTTTTAATTTATAGTTGTGAACATGCAGGTCCTCTACCATCCTCCAGGGGGTGCTGCAGCACCCTCCGCACCCCTACTTCCCACAGCCTTGAGTGTACCAGTAACCTCACCACATAACCTCACACAAAAAGACCCACTTTAATATATAGAAATGTAATTGAAGTTACAGTATATACATATAGTGTAATTTTGAATAAAGTTTTAATGTAACAAGTAGTTAGTAACTAGTAAAAAGAATGCATGTGACAAAAACACAGTATCCTCCTCAGACAAATCATCACCTTGGTTCTGGAGGTCCTTGCAGTCGTTGTAAAGGCGCGTGACTCTCTCCATTAGCTCCCACTTCTCACAGCAGCCCTTGAAGTTGACAAAGTTGCGGGCCAGGATTTCCTTGAGCTGGCGGACACTCAGGCTCTCAATGTCTTCCACTCGACTGAGGTCTGAAAGGGAGGCCCTCCGGCCTGGCATTAGGCTCTCATCACTATCTGAAGACTGTAAGGAGAGCAATGAAAAGGGGAAAATTATTTAAGTTAGAGTTTATTAGAAGAGTTTTTGAAGATGTATCAATATATACTATTATTTTAGGAGGAATCCTCACACCACAATTCTCTGTGTGGGTCATCTCCCTTTCAATTGCTCGAATAAAAGCTTTTATAATCTCCAGATCATCACCTGAATGAGTGAATATTTTTTTCCTCTACATACATTCTCAAAAACAGGCAATCCTTGAAATATCTCAAAATAGATGTTAGAGAGACATCTCTAGACAAACTCAGTTGTCTTTTAAAGTGATAATCCGTGATTTTGTTAGTTACACTTCTTTACGCTTTCGCAGAAACTTTATTTAAAACTGTTGTTTGTGTATGATCATGTAGAGCAACATGGTATACAATTGTTGCTATAAAATACATTTCATACGTGTCATTGACTTTTAATAACAACAATGCACTGGAACTGTTTTTGATGACTGGAAGAGTCATTTATCAGACAGGACTGAGTTGAATAGTCATTGAGGATGATTGATATGAGTGATAGTAACTAAATATGATTTAAAATAGAAACATTGTCTTTTAATGACAATGAGAGACTTAAACAAGCTTTCAAATTATCCATTGTTCCAATCACGACAATTTTATGCACTAATGATATGAATAAATATGTACCGGGATCAAAGTGACTTTTAGAACCTTAGGATCCGAGACGATGTTGATTCTTAGTCTCACCTGATTGCCTTACTTATGATTGTACTGCTGCTAGCCCTATCTCTTTATATATGTAACATGATCATATTAACTCAAAGAGCCTATCGGAACGCTAGGATCTGATACGATGTGATCATCATTTTGCACTTGTTTTTTAATGTTCTTCATTATTTTGCACTTGTTTTTTAATGTCTTTTTCCTTGCTATGCCTCAAACTCTGCATTCTATGTAAATTTTATTGTTGTGAAGCACTTTGAGCTACAATTCCTGTATGAAAGGTGTTATACAAATAAAGTTTATTATTATTATTATTATTGTTCTCCTGTCTCAATCAATATACCCTTCTATGACTCCAAATTGTTTGACTCCAGTGTTTTAAAATAAACTATAATTAATACATTTAATTAAAGAATGTTTTTTCACATGAACATAGTATTGGTTTGTGTTTTGTCTTTCCTCCAACACTGTCATTATCACAATCAAACTGCCACTGATCCAATCAAGTTAGCCAATTTCCCCCAGACATTTACCTCCTTCTCCTCATCATCATCATCATCATCATCACCATCATCATCATCGTCATCATCATCATCTTCCTCCTCCTCTTCATTTTGCTCTTCGTCTGAGACCTGCTGAGATTCATCCTGGGCTTGGGGCTCAAGGTCTGAATGAATGGTCCCTTCTTGTAGGGAGTTATGTGTTGTCGGCCCCCCAGCAGATGGGAACTCTGGGGAGATAGCACCGTTGTCACACCTTGACTGGGAGCTACTGCTGCTGCCTGGGGTGTGGTGATCCAGTATCAGCTCTACCAGCTCCTCCTTCTCACAACACGTCTGTGTAGGCACTTCGTGAAGATGGAGGTAGTCACGCAGCTCCCGCACCTTTGTGTTGGGAAACTCATCAATCTAAGATACGTTTTACACACTTCTAAATGCTCACACTTGCCAGGACTTTGAGTATACAACTTCTTAATTACCTGCTTTTGATCTCAAAATTTCCAACACAGTTAGCTTCCAGTACAATGCGATTGTACTTAATCATTCTTTGGAATTAGATTAGAAAATAAAGCAATTGGCAGGTGGCCTACCTTGAGCCTCATCAACTGGGTGCGGTTAAAGAGTGTGCCGTGGAAGTGCTGGCATGTGTGGCAGACACGAAGATGCGGCGGCTCCAGTTGTACCGAGCAGTGGCCACAGAAGTTCTTCTTGCAGTCCACACAGACATGCTATACCCAGGATAGGCATCAAACATCACAAGTTATATCAAATACTGCATATAATTACGTACATTTGCTAGCCTGCTCACTGAGATTCAGGAATAACACACTATTATGCATATTAACGCCACTACACTCTATGCTCCAATAACGCTAGCCAAATGTGACCGTGCAGGTGTAGGGAGTAGTCTCATTTCCCAGTTTTGTCAGATAAGTAAGTGTAGGAGCCGCATTTATTTTTATTTATACAATTTACTGATTTTTTCTGTGTTTGTTGGCAAGCAAAGTGTGCACCCTCCACAGGTGGTGAGGGCGCTGTACAAGTTTGTAGTCATGGCGCATGGGGAGGAGAATGCAGGTTACAGCGGATATCATCTTTGACCTCAGCCTCAGACCTGTGAACGCGTCTGATGGTGAATGGCATCAGCAACGCTGCAGTTAAAAAATTAAGGACACAAACAATTTTTTTTGTTTATTTGCAATAAATTCTAAGCAACAGTGAACAATGAACATCCTTTGGATTTCTTATTGGAAACAAGGCTGTGAGTCTGACATACTGCACCTGCACTCTATGTGGTAAAAGAAACAGGAAATTGAAATAGGGGTTAAAGGAAAAACTCAACTTTAAGATTTTTGCCACTACAGCAAGTTTATTTTTTTGGGTAACGCTTTATATTAAGGCCCTTGTAATAAGCGTTAATTAATATGTCCTTATAAGATGCTTATTAACATTATTACGTGTTAATAAGACTATATATGTGTTAATAATAGCATCATAAACAAGCTTATTGTTTGATTATAAGACATTTATAAGCACTTTTAATAAACTTGTTAACAGTTTATAGACGCTTAAGAACATTAATAAAAGCCTTACGAGTTTCTTATAATTGTTTATAATAGCATTACAAACACATTTCTTGAGTTTAATAAACTTACCTATTATGTCATTGTTAAACATTTACTAAGCTTTTTCTGTTGCTTTATTACCGTTTTTTACAATTGGTTCACTTTTTCAAAACTCTTCACACAGTTCTCTGCACCTGCAGCTTGGTACAACAGTTAATTTCACAACTGAAATGCACTAAAACTACCAAAACACTGCATACATGTCTCAAAATCAAATCACTCTACCAAAACACCAGCACCAGTTTTATCACAAAACAAACACGTTTTCACTCATAACAACATGACCTAAAAAACACTAACTGCAGGTAGCATTACAGTAGAAAATTATGTATCGTAGCTCTAATCTCATCTAAGACTACAGCTCTTTGTACACCACAATTATGCCCCACCGACAGAGGGAGAAACACCAGGGTAACTGTTGTGACAGTCCATCCATGTCACAGGTGATAGGTCAAGTAGTACCATTAGACTCCCTGCCGACTTTAAGAAGTTTTTTGTTTTTTTAAACATTCCCAGCCATTTTGTTGCCAGTTTGTTATTGTTAATTGTTCAGTTATTTTATTACTAGTGTTCGTTCCTTTTTTTTTACCAATCTATACAAACTGACTTTCAATGTTCATAGTTCCTTTTTAACATTCAACTTTGCATCAATTGCTTGCACGTTAAGCGTGCTGTGTAAATAAAAAAACAATTTATTTCAAATAAAATTATTAATTTATTTAAATAAATGTTTATTACAATCATTTCAACTTAATTTGAGCATTGAATATTAATTAACAGTTACTGCTTTTCTCTAAAAGAGAAAACAAACACTCTGTTCTCGCCCTACTCTCCTCCACGTCTTGCCTCCGCCTCCCTCTGGAATGTCATGTCTTCCCTTATGAGGTCAAGTGAGTCATCATCAGCCTTTCTTGATCGCTTTGGTGGTCTTGCAGATGTCCCCACCTCTCTTTCTTCCTCCTGTTCCTCCACTGCTTTATTTGGCCCTGATTTGTCCTCTGGGGTGGAGGCAATGAGAACAGGGGGGGAAATGGAGTGCTTCTGTCCAATCACCTCATCCATGGGGACAAACCAAGGCCAAGTAGCAGCAGTGGGTTTTCCATGTTGCACTCCCTCTCCTGACCCTGGACAGCTACAATCCTAAAATAAGAGGATAATCTTAACCATAACATGACCAAGAATTTCACAACTTAAAGTAAAATTCACAACAAAAATGTCTATATTATCTTGTTTAATTATAACGTTCAAGTAACTATACAATTCTTAATGTAGATGTGAGGTTGTACCACCCCCTCCACCTATCTTTTCTTTTGCAGTATGATCAACTGACTATTCTTTAGAATCTGTCTACATACTTTGTACTTCTTTTTTTAAACTATCCCACTTCTCTATCTCACTTTGGCCTGCAGGGGAGTCACCTTTTCTTGCAGACCCATTTTCTCCAGAATTACCCTAACCACACAGAGAGAAAAAAGGCAGCAGATATTCAGTTGTCAGCAAAAGAAAGGTTTTTACCTCCTCTATTGGTAAAATGTCATTTTACCATCTTAATTATCACGTGCTTTGTATATATTTGGTGCTCATTTTCACCTCTCAGTATTATGAAGAGGGCCATTTGTTCTTTGCTCCCTAAACACAAAAGCAAGTGTTTAACCAGATGACACTTTCATCACTGTTGTAAGAGGACTAGCCGATAACAAGCATAGAAAGTGGGCTGCAATTGCAAACTTGAATAAGTTATCAGCTAACGTAGCTGGCTGGTTAGATGGGCTGATAAAGCTGAGGTAAACATCAGTTAGCTACCTAACTAGTTATGTAACGAAAATATGAAGATACCTTGCTTACTTAACTTAACATTACAGTTTTTGCTCATGATTTTAACTAAAATCGTTATACGCAGAAAGCAACACTTACATTTAAATGTAAATTCTTCACCTCCTGCCGCCATGTTGATATGAAAAGAATCCGAGCTGAACAGTGTGCAGTGCATTCTGGGACACTCAAGACCATAAAGGATCCACCAGTTGTGTCCTCAAAATTCTGGCAAAAGAAGGCTGCATTTCTAGGTCGCATTTAGAGGAGCCTCTGAAATGGGACAGCCTTCACAGCCCACTATGACGTATTCGATCTTGAAATGCAGCCTCCCAAGGTCCCCTAATCTGAGACACACCTGTAAACTGCTGTCGTGCTAATTGTGTGAAGAGCTTTGAAAAAGTGAACTCACCATTGAGAAATGCTTGTCATTTTAAATTTACATTTGTTTTTGCCATGTTGAACTTTGAATTGTGATATAACAGGAAGTAGAATGTTTGTTTGCTGTTCTCTTCTCTGCCAGTCATGCAGAAGCCTGTAGCTCTGTTGTACAATGCTGAGCACAGCCTGTAAGATTGTGATAAGAATAAGTTACGCTTTTTTGTGCCTACGCCTTTGTTGTGATTTGTTTTTACTGTATAAAACGCTAAAATCTCTTTTAGTTTGCTGTTAGCATAATGCACTAGCGTTAGATAGCTAGTGTCTGCTTGGCCTGTTAATTTGCACTGATTACACGTGGACTGATTTGGTTATTAAGATTGTGTAATTTAAGTGAATACTTATTTTATTGAAAAATATTTTTTTAATTAACACCTACCTCAGTTTATATGTTACAATTGCACTATTTTTGTTGATGTGATTAGTGACGTTTTTAGAATGTCTTTTACAATATACAATTTACCTCAATGTTGAAAGATACTGTATTTGTACTAATAATTGTACTGGTTTTTTTCAAAGGCCTGTTTTCTTTGTGGCCGCATGTAGCTGCCTTTTATGTGAAAATTATGTAAAGTTTAAAAAACAAAAACAAAGGTAAAGAGCTGTCTTAAAGTGTGTTTTTGTGCTTCACCACTAAAACATTGTATTTATATGTATTTTTTTATTCACATTTGATCAACCTTGACAACATGTAGTGCTAATTAACACATAATAATGTTAATAAGCATCTTACCGTTAAACCCATTAAAAGCCAAGTCCCAAATGCACAGTCGCTTTTACTGGCTGGGTGTGGCTACACGTTTTGACAAATAAAGGCCGGTCTCAATTAGAAGCTGGGTACAATATGCTATGAACATAGTAACGACCATAGCAACGACACGATGGAGACAAACAATCAGATCCAGCGTTGTCTCCAGTGGGTTTCAACGGCATCTCTGCACTTTCTAAAGATTAACCTAAACTAATAAAGAAAGATAAACTGGCTTAACACACAGCTTACTTTATGGTACTCTCTCTCTCTCTCTCCATATTTCCCAGCTTTGCTGAGCAAGAGTTTTGTGCAAAAGGAATTAGAAGCCTGTCCCATATAGACACCTGTCCCAAATATAGGCCGGTTGAGTTCAGAGACTGAAGCAAATAAAAGCCCAGGCTATTAATTGAAGTTTTACAGTATGTAATATAAGGATTTATAAGGGCCTTATTACCTATTAATTAATAATATTAATTAATAATATAAATAAACACTTATTACAAGAACCTTAATATAAAGCGTTACCTTTTTTGTGTTTTAATGTTTGATTCTATAGTTTATAATATATGTAGTTATTTATTTCACTACCTATTCATTATTAGATATGGCATATATAAAATTACAGTTTCAACCCTCAATCGTGGCAGAAATCAACAATATTCAGTTTGTACGTCTGATGATTGATTACCCAATTTGTTGTGAACCATTTTGAAACCACCTGTGACCTACAGGTATAAGACAGAAATGGATTTCACTTGTCGGCTTTATATTTATCAAATATAATTTGAAATCTCTCCACTGTGGAGTTTGACCTAATTTCTTCAACAATATGTCATTGATATTCTAGCGAGGCATTTGCCAATTTGTTAGAAAGATTATCATGATGGATGTGTTCTTCTGGATTGTTCTTCTGGATGTTGTGGATTGATTTTCTGAATTTCTGAATTTTTGTTGTACGCGGAGGAATCTCCGAAATATAAAACAAAAAAATAAAAATGTATTAAAAAACATATGAGAGTTGTGTCAGTGCCAGTTCTAGTCCTACCCCTTTGTACAGTGTGGCTGTGGCTGACAACAGTCAACAATAAATAATGTTCTTATTAGGAAGACATTTGCCTCCTGCGTGAACTGTGCGTAGCTGAATAGGGTAGGCCTACGCTACTGTATTTTAATGTTGGTCATAATGGTGGTACTTGGAGAGACAAATATTTTCTGAGGTGGTAAGCGGTGTAAAAGGTTTGAGAACCGCTGGTGTAGATGATGTCCTGTGCACGTGAACACGCCTCTTAGTGCATGCACTCTTTGCGTTTCTGCTGCTGCATTACACACATGCGTGGTGCACTGCAAGACCGCTCCTCTTTAGTATCCTACTTGGTATCGGATCAAAAGCAAAATTTGTGGTATCGCCCACCCCTACATGTACGAAATTGTGGCCAAAAGCCTACACTAGCACAGCATGGGCTTTCCTCCATTCTGCTTTTTACTTCCTGCCCTCCATCTGAATTTGGCGTGTCATCGGAATCACGTGACTGCAAACAACGTATGATGTAACTTCATCACTCAGTCAGTGAGTCAGTGACATTCACATTTATAGGGCTGGCCCCGCTGTTGCGGTCCAGCCAAAAACAAACCGGGAACAATTATCAAACTGTGCCGTAAAAATACAGGTGCTACCCTTAATGACCTTCAGCTCCTGTATGAAGTGAGGGTCATCTCAAAGGCACAGACTATTGTCTTGGACCCAAAAAGAATTGTGTGAGGATTATATTAACTTTGCTAACAATAGGATAAAAAAGAAACAACATAAACAACCAAACAATTGTCTAAATCACTCACAACAACATTTTTCTTTACATTGTAAGTATCAATTCTGGTTTGGTGGTTCTTACCTTCCTTGCTATTGCGTCAAATTGGCCTCCACAAGCCTTACACAAATGTGTGGGGTAGGTCAAGGAGGGACTGAAGCCCAAATTTGTGCAGGCCTGTTGCCATGAGCTACCGTTTTCTTCCACTGTGGCGGTGGGGTTCCGACAGGACCAGCTACGAGAGGATGGTTATATGCTCCTGCCTGCAAACATGCAAACACAGGATTATGTATTATTAAATTTTGCTTCTCTGATTACAAGACTTGCGTGACATTAGAGTAGGCGTCTGGCATTCAGGTTATTTATTTAGATACAGTATATCACAAAAGTGAGTACACCCCTCACATTTTTGTAAATATTTTATTATATCTTTTCATGGGAGAACACTGAAGACATGACACTTTGCTACAATGTTAAGTAGTCCATGTACAGCTTGTATAACAGTGAAAATTTGCTGTCCCTTCAAAATAACTCAACATACAGCCATTAATGTCTAAACTGCTGGCAACAAAAGTGAGTACACCCCTAAGTGAAAAAAGTAGATTGACCTCCTGGTGTGCACTTTCAAACACAGTTGGT
>OMKK01048772.1:0-13004 GCA_900302305.1 Polymixia japonica
GTATAGTAGTATTCATGGGTTTATAGTAGTATAATATAGTAGTATTCATGGGTTTATAGTAGTATAGTATAGTAGTATTCATGGGTTTATAGTAGTATAGTATAGTAGTATTCATGGGTTTATAGTAGTATAGTATAGTAGTATTCATGGGTTTATAGTAGTATAGTATAGTAGTATTCATGGGTTTATAGTAGTATAGTATAGTAGTATCCATGGGTTTATAGTAGTATAGTATAGTAGTATCCATGGGTTTATAGTAGTATAGTATAGTAGTATCCATGGGTTTATAGTAGTATAGTATAGTAGTATCCATGGGTTTATAGTAGTATAGTATAGTAGTATCCATGGGTTTATAGTAGTATAGTATAGTAGTATTCATGGGTTTATAGTAGTATAGTATAGTAGTATTCATGGGTTTATAGTAGTGTAATATAGTAGTATTCATGGGTTTATAGTAGTATAGTATAGTAGTATTCATGGGTTTATAGTAATGTAGTGTAGTATAGTAGTATTTGGGGGTTTATCTGATCTAGGACACTGACACTGTCCACCTCCTAACGTCTTCTCTGGTTTAATAGTCTACTTTAATATTTTCTACTTCAGATTTCCATCTGGAATATACACTGCAGTTACCATCAATATGCATTTAATCACAAGCTTTGGAATTCTAGAGCCTATTTGGTGACATCTCATACCAGACCGAACAACAGTCATTTATTTTGTTTTTATTTCATTGATCCAGGGAAGACTGGCTGGGTATGCATGCAGTTTTTTCAACAATACCCTATTATATATTCAAACGGTTACAGCCCTTCATACCTACTTCATATATTTATTTATTCACATCTTCATGTACTCCCCCACCAAATGAAATACGTTTTTTTTCTTTTCTTTTGAACATAGCAGGCTACAGAGCCTCGGTCAATACACACATTTTGTCCCACGTTAAATTTGCTGTTATAATAGATCAACTATGTACAGTAGGCCACTCTGTACCAGTGTACTACATTTATTATTAACCACTCTTTCTCTCCCTGTATATATGTACTATCAAAGTAAGCATTCACCTATTTCTTCATAACTCCATTACATTGCTGTTGCATCTACTTCCGTTATGAATCAGAAATACGAATTGAATAGGGTCGCTTCTGTCCAACAGATGGCGCTGTTGGATAAAGGCAGAAAAAGGCAAAAGGCAGAAAAAGGCAGTAAATTGTCATCCTACTATAGAGCCGTATGGACGATTCCTCATTTTTGCAGTCGATTCCTATTCTGATTCTTCCAAACAAACAAAACAAACCGTAAATTGCACATCAAAACTTATTTTGTTGATTTACAGCTGGTTCCCACAAAATGGATCAGACCAGGGACAATCAAATACTGTATTAGTACAGACAAATTAATTAGTTAAATTAAACTAATTCCAGACTTTAGAATCGGTTCTTCAGTTAGAGTCAAATCTATTTTGGAATCGACTCTCCATCCCTCCAATGTATTATTCTTAAGATACCATAGACCATAGCATACAACATCACTTTGAACCAAATTGTTCTGTAAAACGACATTGATATTGATATTACTGGTATTGCTGGGGGAGTTGTACAATGTGTATTGTAGGCATACTTTGATATTTTCATGATGTATACTTCAGTGCAGTTGTTGATGTGAGGAGTAGACCTTGTTATTAGACTGGTTACTGTTGCATCAGTGCAATACTACTGTAGTTTAACGGTATGGGTTCTTTGAGGAAATAATACAGGCTTGTGTTCCTGTTCTTCTTCTTGAATGTGTGCTAATGCTCCAGGCGTTGGCACATGATCCGCGGAGGAAAAGAGGAGTGAGACAAGGAGGATGAGGGGGAGGAGGAGGAGGTGGAGGAGGTTTGCATATATGCAGATGGGAATTAGTGGTCCCAGTAAACACCTGGGCCCAGAGGGGAAACGAGATGATCTTCAGTCACATGCGAGTCTTGCTTTTTCAGTCTTGGCTTTTCACTTCACACCAGCAGATAGGTACATATCACCTCAATTCCCACTGCGGTAGTGAACGTCTCTTCTCTAACGAGGCAATCAAGGAATGTGAAAGTGTATGTTGCATAATTCGCTGTAAGGAGGTGGGGGAAATGCCTCTGGAAATATGCCGGTCTCTTCATCTCGTCGCTG
Source organism: Polymixia japonica (assembly GCA_900302305.1). NCBI lineage: Eukaryota > Metazoa > Chordata > Actinopteri > Polymixiiformes > Polymixiidae > Polymixia > Polymixia japonica. The sequence continues at coordinate 2,163 of OMKK01048772.1, forward strand.
TATACAGATCATCACACACATATACACATCGACCTCACAACAAAAGACGCTTTTCACTCCAAACTGGAGGGTAGATGTTGATTGCCTCAACGCTATTGATTGGAAATGGCGCAGCTGAGGAGAGGAGATTTAAAGGGCAACGCTGCGTCTTTTCAATCTCAACATTCTCCAGCTGTGTTCCATCGCTACTTGGCCTTGAATGGAGGAAAGGAAGACCGTCTTTACATAGAGATACTCCCGTCTCAGCCCCTCACCAACATGAATGCTAGCCTACAGCTTCGAGAGGCTTTCTTTTAAACGGGAGATTAAAAACAACTGTGTTTTCTTGGCTCTGTTTTTTTTTCTACAAATCACTGGCATTCCCAACCATCTGCTTATATTTCCTGAACACGAGGCCATTGACACAAACTAAATAACTGATACATCGGCTGTTTGCAGTTGTGAGGCAGCGGGCTACACGTCAGTCCAGTGTAAATCAATAGGCTTGATATGTTAGCCTCATTATTATATAGCTTTCATAACATAAGACTTGCTGTACCTCCTTCGCGGCATTACCTCGACTAAACCCTCACAAATGTACACACACACACAGACACACACACACACACAAACGTCTGGGCAAACATACGCTAGCACACATGCACACACATCCACATTCACACACACACACACACACACACACACACTCAGGCATACACACATGGACGTACATACACTGGAACATAACTGAGAGGGAGGAGGGAGAGCAATGCTTCTGCATTTAGTTAGCATTGACATCAAACATGACAGAGTGTGCGTCTGGGCCGTTTAGCGCTGAGGTCTTGCAGCAGGGTTTGTCCTGTCTGCCCGGCTCTCCCTCGGTGCCTCTCACCCCTTCGTTCTGCTCTGTTTCCTCGGATGCCCACGCCACTCCCAACCCAGCGCCTTAATTATATAAGCCTTATCAAAACCCGTCTCTTGTCGGCAAACTATTAAGGACAATATGTCGATACTCACGTTCTAGATTTATAGGTTATAAAATTTATAGGTTATAAAATTAACATAACAACACGCACAGTCAATATTTATAAGACTTCTGGTTGCTTGGCATCAAGCTCTTCTACAAGATCCTACATGTAGAATGATCTTGTATTGCTGTAAATGATCTGTTATGACACATTCTGATGGTAACGAAAAAGCAACAACGTGTTGCCATTACAAACAGTAGACCCGATGATCTGCTCCATAGAAACAGCTCACAGGGCCCGCGGAGCCTATCTTCAATCAAGCTCTTCCTCAACCCTCTGAGCCATCCCACCGCCGAAGACGTTCCAGAGGGAGTCGCTCTGGATATTGTTAAATACCGAGGCCAGATAAATATTGACGGCGCGGCGGGTCAGTCGTTAGCACAGTCGGGTTAGTTTCCCGTTGTTTTGTCGTCGATTTGTCCTACTTTGTCAGAATGTACTGATGTGCAAATTTAGAAGATGCTATCCACATAAAACTACAGGTAGCATACTTTGACGACTCCCGAAAATATGACGCAATTGTCACGCGGGCATGTACGCAACAGCCCTGGGAAGCACGACTTGATGGGCGTGTCGGGACGGCTTGGGTCCCATCTGCGTGGAGTTTGCGCGTTCTCCACATGTTGCCGTGGGTTTCCCCCGACGACTAGAACTTCCCCTCGGCAACGAGACGCTTTTACGTCAAGGGGCTTATCCCGCCGATACGTGAACGTAAATCCAGAAGGTTTTAGTCACTCCCTGAACGTTGAAGATACACTACGGGAGACAAGCGCGGGAGGGAAGGGGGGGGAAAGACCCGGCCTCTCCCCCTGCAGAGGGGAGGAAGCACTCTGGGCATGTGGGCGCGGGGCACTGGGTCACCCTGGTTCTCCTGACCGGGTCGTCGGAACATCGTGCCTTGGGTTTGTTTGATGGGAGGCGGTTGGATGAGGATGATGATATGTGCACTGATATGTGTCATACGGGGAGAAACCCACTGTTGTGTAATGGCCGGAGCGACGTGCCTGTCTCGATTAGAGGGAGTCCATTTCACTCTCCAACTCCTGCTTGGTTTACACACGCATTTAATATCACGGCCAGTGGGCATTATAATGTATGACATGTCTCGGGGGGGGTTCACTGAGTCGTGCTGATTGGTGTACAGGACTGTAATCAGTTGGCCTTTTCTCTGTTTTATAAATCTCTCCTCACATACGCTTTCAGATCTCTGCTCAGCGGTCCTGTGTCTGCTGTCGTATACCTGCCTTTGTGTTTTTTTTGTATGTAATCATCACAAATTACACCCAGGACGCAGTCAGTAGGCCGCTTTGTTTTACATCATTTGTTTATCACGATACAAATCTATCGCTGCAACGCTTGAAATTGAGCAGATTTCCTGTGTCTTTTTGCGGCGGTCCCCCTCTCATCTCTCTTCACCCACAGAGTCACCTCTCAGCGCTGACGCAGCCCAGCAGAGGCGCTTCCTACTCCGCCCTGGCCACCGTTCACACCTAGAGAGACACCTTGACAGTAATGAGAAGAAAACATGTCACGCTGGGTTGAAGAGACACGTCGCCTCTCTGACACCCTGCCCTTTAAACCACATCTACGGTGTGTGTGTGTGTGTGTGTGTGAGAGTGAGTGTCTGTGTGTGTATCTGTGTATCTTTGAGATCGGCGGTTTGAGGCGGTTGGGAGAGAGTCTGGATGACTGTTGTTATCGTCGGTGTGTACTAATTGCCTTCGGATGACATCTTATCAGCATTTAACACTCACCAGGGGAGACCGCCACTTCCTGTGTCAGCCTGCAGTTGATCATAACGCGCTCTCATCCCCGGCTGGATTAGCGCAGGAGCGGGGTTATTCACAGGCCCCGATAATCCCACCGCAAGCCGGCGGCCTTACTTGGTAAAGCAAACGGGTACAATGACTTATGATGGGAAGTATGTGGGTTAGTTTGGGTACGACTGATAATGAAGGGAATGACTCCCTTAAGTGGAGGATGGCCTGGATTACAATCGTTCATCGTCATGACGATAACAACAGAGTTGATTTCAACCTAGATTTGGTCTAGACGGGCCGTATCACATGATCGTTTTCATCACTTCAAATTATTCCTATTAACTTCCTATTCCTCCTCATCCTTGCTTTTCACTGTTGTATAATAGAGTTCCGGTCCTTGATTATGATTGGCCGAGCCGCGTTCGAACCCGTTGTAAAATACTCACTTAAACACACACCTGTGACCGCATTACAATTTCAGTATTACTGCGCCCTTCCACTGCGTCTGTGTGTTGCTTGGCAACCATTCTGCTAAATGTCGCTGAAGAACTACATTGCTTGGTGGAAGAATGGTTATTTGTTATCAATAAATTATTGCATTTTTCGTTGTGTGTTTATTTTATGAAACCTTGACAGGAATATGTAGTAACCATGTTGTGCCTAGCAACGCCCCTTAGCTGTTCTAAAATCACCATAAACCACGGCCGCTTGTGGATTATTGCTTTAATGAATAAGTAATACCGAAGGCTACGGTTGTAATGAGATGCAACTTTAAAGAAACCAGAGTTGACTTGATGTTTGAAGCTCTTCCTTATCAGTTTCTTCATCAGTAAGTTCTTTTATTCCTTTGATTTCTTCTGTCGGGGGTTTTTCCATATTGAATCTAGAAGTCAAGTGGAGATCATTAAGCCTATAATACCAGTGTGCTGCCAACAATGATTGGGGAGGAAGGAGCGATCTGTAATGGAGAGCCCATTAGTCCCTATCTTTCTGTCCCCTGCTCTGTCTCTCTCCCTCTGAGGCCCTCGGGAGCCATGGCCCTATCCCCGTCATTAGATTAACTCTCGTGGTCTGCCGGAGCGCGCAGGAAGACCACGCTCATTACCCAAGATGCACCACTTTTAACAAGCGCACAAAAGCCCCACTTTCACCTTGTAATTTGAGACACACGCACACATCAAGGCAGGAGGCAGGAGGGAGATATGGTTTGGCTGCCGCTATTATCAGCATATATTCATGTCCTGTACCCTCGTTGATTACACGGGAGGATTTAGAGTGCATGGCTGGCAGAGGCGATGTACCTGGGGACGTATTAGACACATTATTTTCCCCGGCTGCTGTCAGTCGTGTTCCACGGCTGGAAGGATTTAGTACACAGAGGCCGCTTCGACAAAAGGGAGAGACATTTACGATAATAGACTTCTTAATAGTGTAGACACGTAACACGTGGCAATATTCCTGTCACAGAGATTGTTTTTGCCCCATTTGAGAAATAACTGTGTGGTCTGTTGTTCCCGTAGTGGAAGGTGGATTGAGTGCAGAGCGGTATCCCCTAGACAACAAGAAGAAAACAACAACAATATCAACAAGGATTCAATCATTTATTTAATCAGGCAGGAAATAACAGGATCTCGTTTGGGGGCGAAGGGAATGATCCGGATCATGACGGGATGAAACACAGTATTAATTGCAGAGGTCCTGTGCACATTTAAGATTGTCTGTATGGTTAAAGTCATTTTATTCGTGGGGATAACTTTGTTCCTGAGATAAATCTCGAAGAATACAAAAGAATAACACATCTATTTTTTTTCTTCCAGGGCTCCAGGGTTTTGCTGCCGACAGTCAATTAATATTTTGTCACTTCAAGGATTTGAATTGAATAGGCTTCATCCATCGCAAAAAAAAAAGCCCACTTGTTTATTTTTGGTCTGGCAGCTGAGCGGTACGACACAGAGCAATCATTCCAGGCAATACCTAGTCGGAAACAGATTAACTTTATCATACTTTCCTTAATTGCTTTTCAGACAACGGCGTGATGATCTAGTCTGTCTAAACATTACGTTTGTTCTCCTGAATGTCAAACAGCGGCTCGTCGCTGAGAGGAAGACGCCGTGCGCTGAGAGGCCTGCACGCGTTTGAACCCGTAAATCTGAGGTCGTACGACGATGTCGAATGTCTCTGTGATTGTTTTTGCCGTCCGTCACGCAGCCTTCAGTAGCGTCGCTGCGTAATCTTCGCTGGCATCCTTCACTGAAGCCTCTAAATTGTTAGCAGTGCAAAATTAGACCTAATGGCTTAGTCTGACTGTTCATAGTATCTTAGTTTAGGACTAAATTCCCAGTGTTCCATCGTGAGTTCTTCCATCAAAGGTTCTGGATCATCTAGAACCTCCCATACGGAAGAGTTGGTTGTCTGGAGAGAGATCTGCTGTGGGTCAGAGAGGAGGGAGAATTCTCTGGGCTGTTCCCGTCTTTATGCCGAGGATATTTCTCCAGGGAAGCACTCTAAAAGAAAAAAACCATGAAAGGCATTTTTTTTCAGATGCGCCACAGAAATAATTTTAGATTTTGCTCGCCAAGTTTGTAAACAGTTAAGTTATCTATCCAGCCATATTGCCAAAGGCTTTCATTGCAGTATATTTACACACTGAGTCAATATTTGAGTAGAGAAAGTAGCCATATTTGCCCTTTGAATTGCATCCTGGGAATCCAGCATCAAACAGGAAAAGCTCTCCCCTGGACTGACAGTAATAACTCACCAGCTGCCTGGCCATGGAGCTGAGGACACCTTCTATATCTAGAACCCACATCTGTATGGGGGAGAGAGAGAGAGAGAGAGGAGAGGTAGAGAGAGATAACGAGAGAGAGAGAGAGACAGGAGAGAGAGAGACAGATAGAGAGAGAGAGAGAGATCAGACATACAAGGAGATGAAAGGCAACTGACAAACAAGGACATTAATCATTTAGAGAGAGATGCTGTGAAGTGGAATTGGCTAATGCTCTCTTTTAGCACAACAGACCTAGTTCTACAAGCATAGCGGTTTCTCCATAAAATATTTAGCAAGCTCAATTTCTTCTCACTTCTAACTGCTCTTTGCTACACTTCTGACAGTCAAGTTGACAGGATTAAAACTCCTACGAGTCACAGAAACTCCAAGTTTACATTCTAAACAAAGATGGTTTCGTTTTTTTCAATGTATTTTTTTTACATATTTCCACATGTCTGGTTTGGGATAACACACTCGTTTTTAACATCTCTAATAATAATAGTAATAATAAAAATAATAATAATAACACATATTGACACCTATGTTGATATCTTGATAGAATATGCAATTATTTCATTTTATTTTATTTTAATGTTTTATGCTAAAAGTAGCACAAATGTGTGTTGTCTGACATTAGACAAAGGAACGTGTTGAATACAACATACACTTTAACTCCACACTTTAACTCAAGTCAGGCTTCATCCTTCACTGTATTTACTGTCGAGGTCCCTGTCACCTGAGCCCCTGTTAGCATGTAGCATGCTAGCCTTAGCATGTAACATGCTAGCCTTAGCATGTAGCATGCTAGCCTTAGCATGTAACATGCTAGCCCTTAGCATGTAATCCATCTTAAATGGACGTTTGTGGCAGTATAGGTTGACAACAGTATTTGATAAAATACTGAGTTAGAGCTCACACACGATGAACTTCAACCATAATGTTTTAATAGACGATGTTTCGATTGGAGTCGGGATGTTCGTCGGGTCAAACAATGACTAAACAGATGAATAAGCAAATTATAAAAAACATCAACAATATTTGCTCATTATATTTCTGTTTACTAGAGCAACACATCGCTGTCTACATTCACAGTTACTCTCTTGCCAATGAAAACCAATTTAATTATCTTCTTTCTACAAATGGAATAACAGCAAACCTATTATTTGCTGTTTTTTTGATTGATTTTTTGAGTCACTTGCCTTTAATTCAAAAGCGTTTCTGAGAGAAATAGCCAATACGCTGTGTAAGTCATTCAGCCTAGATCATCACTTTATAATATAGAGGCGCTAATTAGCCACTTACAACATACTACAGTCAAATCCTTCTTGAAGTAAAGCTTTCGAGGCTACGCTATATTGTCTGAATGCTCCTTGAACCTCTTGAAAACCCCCGAGAACCCTTTGATACCATGTGGTGCTATATTGCACGTCGGAAGAGACATTTTGTCATTTTGTTACCAACCGCCATCCCTGATGCTGTCAACAGAAAGTTGCCCACCTATCTTAGCTATCAAAGAGATAATACATAAGAGGAACCACATGATACATAGCTAATGAAAGGAACACTGACGTTGATGGATCCCGTGGACAGTACCCAGTAGTGTTGTGCACACAAGAAATAACAGACTGTCTAAATGATTTAGTGTTTTCTGGGTCGCCTGGGGGGAGGAAACAGCACATTAAACATCACTGAGTTCAGTTTAGTTTACAATTAAATGAGCAGAGGAGGTGAGACACCCACAAGAGCTTGTAGAAACTTTCCCTAGAAAACAACAGTTAACTGTGTGTGTGTGTGTGCGTGTGTGTGTGTGTGTGTGTGTGTGTGTGTGTGAAAGAGAGAGAGAGAAAGAAAGAAAGAGACAGTATTATACAGACCATCACGCACACAGAGACAGACAGAGAGACAGACAGACAGACAGAGAGCCAGACAGACAGGCAGACAGACAGAAATGGGTCAGAGGTCAGAGACGTTCTTACTCTATGGTTTTGTCTGTGCTCTATGCTCCATTCCCTGACGTCTCTCCAGTGTTCCGGTAAACGGGCTTTAGCCGCCCGGCTGTCCCGGTTCCCAGACATGCTCACGGACCTTCTCTCCCCTCTGAGTTACAGAGCGTTGTCAAGTCCCAGCCCTGGGTCACTGCATCGACCACATCCACCCACTCAGGTAACACACCCAGTTTCCTCAGAGTAACTCGATTCTGGAAACTGATACGAACTGAGAGCCACACTGTGGGTGGCTCTGTATAGGGTCCATTTTTGAAAGAGAAAATCCATCTGCAGATTTCTCACATCTCCAAACAACATGCATTACAGGCCATTTCTGAAGAAGTAACAGACACAATCCCATTATTCCCTCAATTTAAAAGAAAACCCGCAACAAAAGACACATCTATACTTCCAGATGTAGAGCAATTACCTTTGCCTCTGGTCTTATTGAAGCACAGTGAGCGCGTAGTGTACTGTTACTACGTAGTATACTATACTATGTCTGTGTATACCGTCAGCAGCCGTGTGTGTGTAAAAGACAGATAGTCGGGTTGAAAGGAGAGACGAGACAGACAAGAGGAGTCACAAGAACAAAGCAAAGGAGGAGAGGAGAAGAAGAAGAGAGCAAGTGGAGGAGAAGAGAAAGAGAGAAGAGAGTGAGAGAGGAATAGACGGCAACAGGAGAAGAGAGACAGCAACCTTCTCTGTAAGGTTGATCAACTATAACTGTGTTTGTTTTATTTTCATATTGAAATATAACCAGTCATGTTTTTTAGTCAGGAACGTCATCTCATCTCAACTCATCAGACATTTTAAAACCATTTATTGTAACATTGGCTATAAAGTTACGTAATATTGTTATAAGATATTTCAGATGTTTCCAGAAGACTCAGTGTGTAGTAATTAACTTTGTAGACTTTAATTGGTTATTGAGTCGTTGAAGACAGACTAAATAGCCTTATCAGTGAAACAGGAGCTAGGAGTGTTGGGTTTTCAATACCAACACGTCCTGCTCAAGAACTCTCAAGACAATCAAGAGTTTCTGGCTGAAACCAGACCATAGTAGTTTCTAAAGTTTCCAGTTTCTTTTATATATTTAAACCTTAACTCAAACAAACGCTGACACTGTACAATAAAAAACCTTTTACCTCTGCCTCAACAGAAGAAACCTCGCAGGCAAGAGAATACGCTCTGACTACATTATAAAAAAAAAAAAAACCCTGCTGTTTCCTTCCAGGCTGCAGGTCACAGGATTGCTCCCTGCCATCCATCCCTCATCATAACAACAGAAGACGACAGCTGCTGTGAACTGCGGAGGGGCTTTGAGACGACTACAAAGACAGAGAGCGCTGTATATCGTTCCTTACCTGAGGCGCGCGCGAGGGGATTCTCAGTTCTCTGTGGGCGAGACGCTGCTCTGCGCGTGGGCCTTCCCCTTCTCCCCCGTCTCATCTGAATCGCTAAGATGAAGGCAGGGGAGAGAGACAGGCGGGGAAGAGAGGTCAGAGGTCAGGGTGGGTGTCACAACACTTTAGCAGGAAAAAGAGATTGATGGGGAAAACCCAGAGACGTGCCGTTCAGTTCCGGGCTGTACAGTAAGAGACGCTTGACAGTGAGATGATTGGCTGCTCACTTTTTGGCACTGGGCTCTAGTACCATATCCTCAGCAACATAGGGACAGAGACTTGCTACCAAATAAAGAGTGCAGCAAGGAAGGGACAAGTGACACACAGACAGAGAAAGAGACAGGTGGTCAGAGAAAGAGAGAGAGGAAAAAAGAATGAAAGAGAGAAAGAGCGCATGCACGCAGTGGGGACCCACCACTGCTTAACAACTATAGACTGAAATTATACAAAAATCATGTAGAGTATCTTTAAAATCCCCAAAAACAGTTAAGTTTATATTAATATCTGGTCCGTTTGTGCACCTTTCTTTCCTGGAGTCTGTTGTGCCTTTTGAAAAGTCATGTAATTCACTACCAGAGCTATTATTTTATGTGACTGTAGTTTTAATAATCCAGTAAATTACTTGTTTGGACTTTACCATCGAAATAAACCTTTTTCTTGTGGTGTTTTATTAGGAAAAAATGGGAATGTCCAAATCCATCACACCACTTATCACAAAACTTAATTTAATCTTTCAATTTGTACACATATTTACATATATGTAATAGCTTTGGTTTTGTGGTCCATCTAAATATAACATATATAAATACACCTAAACAACAAACTCTATCATTGTGTACTGTTTGCTCTGGTATTTGTGAGCCGTTATGTCAAAACAACTCAGCAGCAGATTCTTCCCCCAGACTGACAATGTTGTTGTCGTACTCAGAGTTAACAAGTCTGACATTCACAATCAGTGTTTATCATACTTTCCGAGGATAGGATGGCAGGTAGTTCTTGGAGATGCCCTTCAAGGGAAAAAAAAACATTAACCGGAAGGCCGACTAACTGACAAACACAAAAAAAAACATTTCACAGTAATCCACGGGTATTTCCTAGCACACAATCGCCTTGGAATCAATTGAAGGCCCGGTCCAGGGTGGTCAACCGCTTCATTACTTTATTCTTCCTCAGACGCTGAAGGCCACGAGGAGGTTAGGATTCAGACGTGGCCTGGGGGGGGGGGCGGCCTGACAGTGACATGTACTGTAGTGGCCCTTAATTTGGTCACGTTCAGGCATTAGTCATAGATATCCGACCGAGCCATTAAACCTTGTGATATATAATCGTGTGGAGACGTCAACACCCTGAAGACGATGACAAGATTCAAATGGAAAAATCTGTGAGAATGTATTCAGGCAGTATTCATCCTTTGATCCATTTTGGGAACTGGTTATCGCTCAGTGGAAGGGCAATTTCTCAAATGTAATTTACTCGTCAACGTTATTAAGATCCCAGCACATCTAGCACACAGACTCCCAGCCTTTATTTAACCAACTTGAACGGCCACTTGCTCCACCAAAGCTACACAACAGTCCAAACCGTCCTGTCTGTATAACACAGCTCCGATAGGAAACGAAACCTCCCCCAGCGTAAACAAAGGTTAAAACATTCACTTACGGGTTGACTCGGTTGGTGAAGTGCCTGTATATTAGCACAGCAAAGGTTGAGAGGACCATCATGGTGGTGCACATGGTCCCCCAGGGCCCAGCACTCCGTAGAACTGTAGGCCGGCCGGGTCAACGTGAACCGTCCATGTCACTACCGAACTCCACGGCTGTCAACCAGGGCTGGGGTAGTGTAACGGTCAGCCTTGAGCTTTAGCACCTTAGCCTTCTCCTAAGAGATCCCAAGGCGTCTCTCTCTATCCACCCCCCC
>OMKK01048823.1:3160-15868 GCA_900302305.1 Polymixia japonica
AACGAAAACACGTCAGGCGTTAACTGGGTCCGCGGTCACGTGCGTGGAGCTCGGGGGGCGGGGGGGCGTGTCGTCGCTATTGACAACATGTTAGTGGTCTCGCGGACACCGATGAAGACCGACGCGATAATAAATGGGATTCCCGTCACCAGTAAGCATTTACTATGTTTTAATTTAGCTACTGTACAATGGTTGTTTTCGCTCTTAAAGCCAAAAGCGACCGTTTTAATCCATTCGTGACGCCACAGGCTGCATCCTGAGAGCTTTTTCATTTAGGATAATTCATTTCATACAGTCACTGGGTTATATGTAGGCTACTACACATAGCCATTGGTGATAATAATGGGTCGACTCCAGAGATGCCAAAATTACATTGTTTTGCAATTTACAATTATGCCTCTAAAATATAGCCTATTAGTGATACCATTTATTAAAATGTTCAAAATGTGTGACGTCGCGAAATAAGACAAACTATTTATTGATCAATGTACTGGAAGAGTCAAACCTAACTGTAGAGAAAAATATAGTCCAAAAATAAGCAATCCACTTACTCATATGAGGCCTCAGCAGTTCATTTAATCTTACATCAAAAAACAAAGCCATAAAATTCAGTCTTTATCAACGTGGAACTTAGGAAACTCATAGGCTCACTAATTCACACTGATCATTGATTGTTGACACAATTGAAATAACGTACTTATGTATTCCAATAATTTATCAAAGTACTGTATATTGTATTTATTGCTATCCCGTTATAATAGTTCTATTATAATATATTACGTTCATTTATTGACATTAAGTAAGATAGATGCACAGGTAGCCATCACATTGAGGCATCAGGCTTTTTTAAACAAAATGTTTTGCCTCTCTTATAATCTTGCTCTTTCATAAGACGGGTGGTCAAATGTGATTGATTGAAGTGTCACACCTCAGGATCTGTGCTATGTGGTCCCCCTGACCGAGTGGGTCAAATATGACTCAAGGGAAAAATGAAAAAGTGGCCATTTGTTTGTGAATGAATTGCAACCTTCATTTTCAGAGATATACGTAATTGGACCCTGATCTTATGAGGAAGCTAATTTTTTTTTTTAGATTGCCCTGAAGGGTACGTGCCATAATCCTGTGCTAACAAATTTTCTTAAGGATTGTTAATACAAAAAATTATAGCATATAAGTAAGTGTTGGTGACTGTATGGGAAAGACTTGCCCCAATGTCCAGATTTAATCTGTATAACTGATGTCAGGAAAGTTAGAACAGGTTAGTTTGTAAAAATTACACTTGTGGCGAGGGAATCCATGGTGGATCTAACTTCCACATTGGCCTAAAATAAGTCATCACATCTGCACTCTATTCCTTGTAGTTCTATCACGGAATAATAACAATGAGTTTCCTCTACTTGTTGGTGTGGTAGGACACGACTTGGTGTCATGATACTTGGTCTGGCAAAGTATCATTGACAAATTTTGTGTCAAGCATACTTTCAAGTCAAACCAAACAAAATTAACTGTTTGTGACTTGGCCAACTGCCATAGTTTACAGAACTATGCGGTGAAGGACAATGTGGACAGAGACTATCTGGGACAATGGTTGGCAGTTTTTTTGGAAGTGCTCTTCTCCAGGACAGGCTCTGTTCTGGCATACACCATCCATCCATCCATCTTCTAACCCACTTAATCCTGGTTAGGGTCGCGATGGCAACAGGGCCAACAGAGCAGCCCAGACGTCCCTTTCCCCAGCAACTTCCTCTAGCCTTTTCTGGGGGATCCCTAGGCGTTACCAGGTCAGCTGAGAGATATAATTTCTCCAACGTGTCCTGGGTCTGCCCCGGGGCCTCCTCCCAGTTGGACCTCCAAAGGGAGACATCCAGGGGGCGTCCTTACAAGTTGCCCGAACCACCTCAACTGACTCCTCTCCATGTAGAGGAGCAGCAGCTGTACTCTGAGGTCCTCCCGGATCACGGAGCTCCTCACCCTATCACGGAGAGTGAACCCCGCCACCCTACGGAGAAACCCCATTTCAGCCGCTTGTATCCACGATATAATTCTTTTGGTCACTACCCATACCTCGTGACCATAGATGAGGGTGGGAACGAAGAGCGACCGGTAAAAAAAACCTCTTCACCACCACGGTCCGGTACAGTGCCTGCATTACTGCAGCCGCTGCACCTACCCGCCGGTGTGGCATACACATCAGTTGCTAAAACACAAACTTCAGATGTGAACTCTGGTACATTTGAAAAAAAGAAACATACCATGGTGCAAAGAAAATAAAGGATCAGTTATTACAGTCCCTGTCCAGTCCAACATTTCCTTGCCATTACAGTGGAAAGAGATATGCAATACATTTAGTCCTCCCAAATTCAACCTTGCATAAATTGTATATTCCTTTATTATTAAAGTGTATATTTATATTATTAAAGTTATTGCAAATATAAGTGGAATGGTGGCTTCTGCCTAATTGTTGGCTTTCTGTCCCGAGAACAAGATTGGGGTCTGTACGCAGTCAAACCGAAATCACAATTTATTTACAGTAATAATACATCAGATATTCTCTATTATTTCATTAAACTTTTTATGTTAATTTTTTCCCCTACATTTTGAAGGATATCCCCTTGCTCAATTGGTGGAACTGAAAGAGAATTGAGCTATGGGGTGTGGAGGCAGCAGGACAGATGCTCTGGAGCCTCGATACCTGGAGAGCTGGACCAAGGAGACAGAGTCAACATGGCTGACCAGCACTGACACTGACATCCCCCTGTCTTCAATCCAGAGCATCCCCTCAGAGAACTCATCCGACGCTGGCTTCGCTTCAGAGAAAACAATCAGCCCTGGTAAGAAAAATGAATAATATATGTGTGGATGAATGAATGAATGAATACTTGATTGATCTCTAACTGGGACTAGAAATAATTGAACTGCTGAACAAATGAATAATCCATAAGTGGTTGAATGAATACTTACTTGATTTCCAACACAGAGAGAATTTAGTCTATATTTGAACTGGAAATTGTTTTCTCTGTTTTTTTCCTCATTTCTGAGATTCACATGGTATGCTGGCTTCCATTGTGATCACGCTACACAGTCCACAGAATTCACTGATGGCTTGATACTCTTACTTTGCTATCTCTGATTGATAATCCATTTAGGTCTACTGTAATTTCAATTGTAACACAGCAGACTATATTAACATTAATTCGAGCACTTAATTAGTTGAAATTGTTTCATTTGGTTTGGATTGATTTAACCCTTAATGCACAAGGATACTAAAATAATAAGAAATCTACATGTATGTTTTGAATATATGCTTTGGAGGGACCACTTACAATTAGTGTTTTCCTTTCTATACTTCATTTTTATAGTTGTTCTGTGCTTTAAACCCATTTAAACCTATTACCTTCTTATTATATCTGTTATGCATTCACCAACTGAGCCATGCAGGATGTATTTGGAACCCTTATTTCAGTGTGCATTGATCTACTTATTAGTCACCCACTATGGAAAACAATCCTTACCAAATTCTGTACATTTCTGGTCACATGTTCTTTGATGTGGGTGAGAGACCAATCAGTAGATGGGAAGAATAGACTACATCAAAAGCCACCGTGCTCAAACAGGATCTGGCTCACATGGCAACAGGTACAACGTTTAGTTGTTACTATAGGAGGAACCTTGATCAAATTGTGAAAACAAATTCAGTTGAGCTGCCTTCTGAGGGCATAACAGAGATATAAAATTGTCTGAATAAATTAGAAACTGTCAACCACAGAAAACGCACAAATAGTGGATCTGTCCACAAATTAAAAATATCGGATTTTTCAAATATGCCAATGCTGAGTAGCTCACAGTCGATCACTATGAGAATGAAGTAGGAGGGGTAGCACAATATTAATACTGTCAGTGACCCTGCTGTGTTCACAGACCAGATGAGTAAGGCAGTCTTAGAACCCTTGTCAAATACATTATGCTGAATCTGTTAACTAAAGGGGTGATTCTGTGTGTATTAATAAAACATGGTATTCGCACTATTAAGGGTTTGATCCATTGACAGTCAGTGGGTCACATAAATTTAGATGGCAAGCTCATGGGTTGGTGTCATTTAAGGCCATCCCAAGCCCACTCCACAGTTCAACACAACCACAGCTTTTCTGAAGTGGAATGACCGCATTCAGACATCTTGACACTTGAATGATGTCAAACCAGAAGACTGTCCTTCTGGACACAAGAACACACTAAAGTTAAATGGACAGGGATAGAATTATTTATTTCAAACACGTTTGAGGAATCCAGTCAATAACTTAGCTGGCACAGGCTTGCTCCTCCAGTCTTCAGTATACACTCACAGTGTTTTGAATTAGAGCAAACATTGGTTATGAGGATACGTTGTTACAAAAGGGACAAACCTTTACTTTTGTTTTGCTGCAGTGCCAGATTTCTTTGAAGATGGCCTACCTCATCCAGCTCAGGCGTACCTGACAGTTTGCTCAGCCCTCTCTGAGGCCAGTCTGAATGATGCAAAGCCCAGCAGCCTCCCAGCAGCAAAACTGGTGTCTCCACACCAGGAGGTGGTGCTGCCCTCATCTGGCACCACAGTGCAGCGTAGGAGTGTGCTACGCACAGAAGAGATTGTAAGTCGCTCTCGGATGTTTTGATAGCCCCAAAGTCTAGCTCTGTGAAAGCTTTAGTTCACAGTTATCAGAGGAAAAGACATTTTAGTGTTTCACCAAAGATTTAAGTCCTGGCACAGCCATTTATAGAAAGACGTCTAGAGAGAGATGCACCCAGCTAATACTCCAAATTGATAAAGAAGAGATAATGTAGAATGTATTTAGTTAATTGTGATCAAATTTAAAATTACATTTGTTCACCCAATGACTATCAATTGATTTTTTTTGCAGTTACTTTAGAATTGATTCCAAGATTGTATTGTTTACTTTTAAAGCAAAACACAGACTAGCTCCTGATTATATTAGTGAACTTTCAATACCATACACCACTACTCGGTCTCTCAGATCCTCCAGCAAAGACCTGTTGCCTGTTCCAGAGTCGAACCTATAATCCAAAGGCAAGGATGAACTGACATTAAAAAGTGGCTCGGGACTTTCAACCAGACCCCACCCTTATCTAAAAAAGCTACAACACCCGCCGGGCCTGTCCAAAGGTGATTTGGCTTTCTTCGTCAAGGCGCCCCGGCTCTGGAACAGGCATCCTATTAATATCAAACAGGCAGGCAAATCCGTGTCCTCATTTAAATCTTGTTTGAAAACCCACACAG
This sequence comes from Polymixia japonica, assembly GCA_900302305.1. Classification (NCBI taxonomy): domain Eukaryota; kingdom Metazoa; phylum Chordata; class Actinopteri; order Polymixiiformes; family Polymixiidae; genus Polymixia; species Polymixia japonica. The sequence goes on from OMKK01048823.1 coordinate 8,433, forward strand.
GCTCGCTTTTAACTGAGTCTGTCTCTTGTAGTGTATTATGTTCTCATTGGCTTATTCAGTTCTTGATGGTACGTTGTTTTTATTTTAACTCATTATTTTTTTATTATTTTTAAATTCTACATTTCTTTTATATTCTGTCTCTATAGCCTTCTAATTTTATGCTCTTTTGTTTTTGACCCTTTTATTATTGGCAAGCATTTTGTACTGAATGTAAGAAAGGTGCCGTATAAATAAAATGTATTATTATGTTATTTTTATTACTGCATCATGCCACACGTTTCAAATAGCTGCAATTAGTTATAAACCTACTGTCATTGGGTTTCTCTATTGTTTCAGCCTAGTCTTTCTAAGTTTCCATTGACCTACAGTATATTAACAGTATATACAAGGCCGTGGGAAGTAGAGGTGCGGAGGGTGCGATATATCATTTATACAGATCTTGGGATCCTCAAATGTACACATATTGCGTCATCCCCACAGCACCCCCCACTTGAAACATGTTCCCACGGCTATGTGTATATATCAGTGAACAAGGAGTAATGATACTCGTGGTGCTTATTTTATTCATCACCCTTTACAGACAAAGTGGCAGGACAACCGAATGTCCACCAAGCAGGTGACCATCACAGTGACACAGAGCATCCGTCAGGTGGACAAGAGCGGAAAGATCAAGGAGAAGTCCCTTACCACCTATGAGGTTATGAAACCTGTCGAAACCCTCAAAGACGTGGCCATACGAAACACGTAAGCACGCCGAGGAGCGGTAGGATGAATAATGACTGTGAAATAACTGAACACTGGCTGATCTGTAAAAGAACAAACTTCTCTAAGCTTGAGGGTTTGAGTACAGGGGATTTATAGACAGAACTGTTTACAAAGCTGTGATAAAAGTAAAAGAGGGATGTCTGACTGTGTGCAAAACTTTGCAAGATAGATTGTCATTCATGTTATCAATGTTGAAGTAGTCAGTATTATATTTTATACTGTATGAGGTATTTCTGTCTGCCTTTCATGGCAATGTTGTTTCATCTTGACAGTTTTAGATTATACTGTTTACATGTGAAATCGTGGTTGGTCTAAGACTACATTTTAGCATACAGTATCACAACAACAATTTAAGAAATCATAGTGCAAACACCCTCTTTCAAAATCATGGAAAGACAATCATGTGGCTTTTTCAAATTTCTAAATTGAATTTGAATCTTTGAAGACATATTTTGAGGTTTTTGAGGGTAATACTAGAAAACTACTGATAATAAACACATTATTGCATATTCAAATATTGACATTTCATACGTAATTTTTGTATTCAACTTTTGATATACAAAAAGCAGTTACAACTGGCTTTAAATGGCTCAGGAAACTGAATCTGATTGTGTTGATTGCATTGTTTGCAGTGTGCACAGCTCCTACGTGTTGATAATTAAGACACTGTCCTCGTACATTGTGTTGTTTGTATTTATACCTTTTTTAATGTGGCAAAACAATACAGTGTTGGATTTTCTGGTCTGTGTCTCTCAAGTAAATATGATTCTTTCTTACAATAAATAAAACAAAAGAATTTCCCATGGTCCTGATACTTTTAAACCACTTCATAGAAGTTACATGACTAGTAACATGTCCAGAAGATATATAACAATTGACATGTTTGCTTTGCATTCAGTGAAGACCACAGGTGAAATGTTGTTGAGAGCACTAGTATATAGACCGCTTTGGTATAAAATCCCCTCTTGTCCTCTCAGATTTCTCTTATCTTCCTGTACAGCATTACTGTGCTCTCTTGAAACAACTAGTGACTAAAGGTGGATTCCTCCCCATATCTCCTTTTTAAAAAAAAAATACACTGAGGAACAACAAAAACATGCACATTTTTGGCAGTACCGTCCTTCCACAAAGCATGTAATATTAAATCTGATAGTTTGGATTGTTGTATGCGACTGCAAACAGTTTTTTATCTGGCCCTTGAGCGGTAACTGTACAGTTGGCCATCACTTTTGTTCATTCTTCGTAGTCTGCTCTGTCTGTTAGCTTTGCGCTGGAAGTGTGTGGATCTGTCTTTGCTGGTCATATTTCATCTTTCCAATTCTGAATGACGGCTCTTCCTTCTCCATCCACTCCTCCACACCGAACTGTGGGAAGAAGAGGCTGATCTCTCTGTGTGCCGACTCAGTGGAATCTGGCCAGAAGAACGGGAGATTGGGGAAAATATGAATGAGAATATGCAACAAACGTGATAGCTTCATGACTGCAGCAAACACTAATCTTTTAAGCATGTCTACAAATTAGCCACTGGAGATTGGTAGGGAGTCAAAATTTAAACATACTGTATTCATACAAAGAAATATCCACATCTGTACAATGATATAGCAATAAAACAAAATCTCACTTTTACAGACATTACAGGGCTGTATAATGATGTACCAAAAATCTAGCATAAAAAATCCAATAAAATCAGTAGGCTCTTAGCGAAAGTAAAACAAAGTCAAAGTGCTTGACATTAAAACGCAAAATGTATTGGCTGACAATTAGGTGGAACTAATTACTGAACTAACTACTAACTATTTTGCCACAACTCTGGGACCCAGAGCTCTTGGTTTGAGAGCATCCACAGAGGTACAGACCTGAAGGCTGGGGAAATACTCCTCTTTTAACTGTGTTTGCTAACTTTACAGCTTCAAAAATTATAAAAATATCAATTGCCCTCTTGGTTTAATGTAAGACACCATCAGAAATGAAGACTTATTTTCAGCACTATCTGCACTACGCTTTTTGTATTGAAGACAATGTAACAAATCGTTATCAAATGCCAATTTTGAACATTAGATTTAGAGTTACGGATTACAGCAGAGGGGACCTGCAGACAAACAGAAAGACCTTCTATTCATTGAGAGGTTTATTATTTATTCTATGCATGAACATCGATTCTCCCTTTGTCCAAATGTGTGATTGACACTCTGTTATTCTAATGTTTGACCCAAGTAGTAGCTAACCCACACTCGCGGAACACACACCAGCACTGCTGCTTGTTGGTAAAATACAAAGGGACTGCATTACAAATCTCTTGCCTAAAAAGAATTCTTTTTTTTTTTTCAAATGTGTGACAAAGTTGTTCCTTACAATACACCTGTGATTTGGTGCAGTTATCAGCCTACAATGAATTATTGTTGCACATTATGTGACTTGTTGCACATTATGTGACTTGACTGCCCTTGTGATGCTGTCCTGGCCTTAACACTTGTTATGAATTGAAAAGGTTGGGCTGTTCTGGGCCGGAGTTGAAATGGTTACAAAGAGTTTGAATCAAAAGACGTAATACTTAAAGGGATTGTTTGTTTTTATGAGTTTGTCTGACTCTGGGTAAGTAGGAAAAATGGCCAAATTCCCCAAAAATGAACTATCCCTTTAACACATTGCCCCTCTATGGGTGGTTTTGGATCACAAGGCACAACATACTTCATACCTGAGCCATGAGTAGTGTTTCTTGTGTCTGTGAGTCCAAACTGGGCCCTGATGGTGGCAGGGGATGTATATCTGGCCCTGAATACTTTGGTTGGTCCCATCAGTTCCCTCCAGTGACTTATGGCATCTTCCCTGGCTAGAATGTACGCCCGCATTGGACCACTGGAGGGACAATTGTACAACAGACAATGCCAATACATGATCACACATGGTCATAAAATATCACAAAACACAGTATGGGCCACACAACAATTGGCGATCAGATGATGCTAAACAACACAAACAGGATAATTGTAGCTGGGCTTGCTGAAGAGCTCAGGGTCCGTTCTATGCCTCCACTAACAATAACCGTAACCAAGGAAAGGTTGCTGTAGCAACCGCGGCTTACCTGCTGTGACTATACAGAGATTACAATGAAGAGGAACCTTTAGCTATCCAAGGGGGGTCCTCTGCATGAGAAGTGCATGCAAGCTATAACAGATTGGCAACATGCCTATTCTCAAACAATAAATAGACTGCATTTATATAACTTTTTCTAGTGCAAGGCGCACACCTGCTCATCGAGAGCAGTTAGGGGTTCAGTGTCTTGCTCAAGGACACTTTGATGTGCAACCAGGAGGAGCCGGGTATCGAACCAGGCATCCTCTGATTACTGGACGACCCGCTCTACCTCCTAAGTCACGTCGACCCCAAACAGCGGTGCCAGGAGTCTAGTGCTAAACATAGCAGTCCACTTATAATTGAAACCCCTGGAATGATGTTTTGGAACCCGGGTAGAAAGGATTTTAGGGACTTTCTGAGCGTGAAATAGAAGCACTATCAACTGCACTATGCTTTAATGTGTCAGTCCAGTGGGCAGTTTTAACAGCATTTAAATATTTAAATAAAGAAAAAAAAGACAAGCACTTCAATCAAATGCATGAAAGCAATAGCACTTAAATACGCATTCTTAGCCAGCATTGACATGCATTGGAAATGTACATGTAAGTTGACTTGAACTGAAGCTTACCTTGACATGAATTCCACAAGCCTTTGATAGAAGAATCGTTCTGAGTCGCGGAACAAAACCAAAACATTCATAGTGAAAACAGACAATATGTATAAGATTTGAGTTATTGCAATATTGCAATAATACAGGGGCAGCACTATGATAAAGGCAAACAGATTAAAAGCAATAACTTCTATGTGTGTGATAGCACAGGCCTGAAGAAGCCAAGAGCCCTGTGTTCCCGCCAGATAACTCTTTAAAAGACACATCACATAACAAAGCCATGCTAGGACTTTAATCATGCCATAGGCCTTTGACAGTTTGAAAGTTGTTCTTCACCGTCTGATTTGGGAGTAAACATCAGAAAATAATAATTCTGCCATTACTCGGCACAGGTGTTTTTCTAAGGAAGCAAATGCTCAATTAACACAGGAGGGGATGAATCGTTTCAGTTCTGACTGGTCTGTTTCAACTTGTGCCTTTGAAGCTAGACAAAATAGAGAACTAACCACTTCATTAATTCACAGGAAATTAGTTTATAATTGCTGCCTCTCTATAAGTAACTGTAAGTAGCATTGTACTGTACATTGGCGTCAGCCAAGTGCACTGCAGACTCATTTCTTTGGTCAGCCTGAGTCACTATAGGGGAAGAACAGCAGAACCTTGCTGATCTCAATACCTGGGGGATTTAATGATCACAAAGATGTATAGTTTCCATACCTTTGTGTTCAGCGTAAAACCTCTCAGAGTCTTGTCTTGTCCACACAAGATCTTTGCATCTAACAATGACAAAGTTGTTGTCCAGGATTCTCTGGTGAAGAGCCTGAAAGACAAAAATATGTTTTGTTGCCTCATAATTACCCCAGTTCTTGTTAACCAGTGAACTAGGTCTTGGTATGTTTGGACAAACTGTACATACAAGACTACTTCCTGCAAATTTCCAACAGAAGACCTACTGTATGTTATTACAGTGTATTTCTTAGCTCTATAGCCTATACAGATACAATAGGTCTTTTGTAAAACAGTCCTTCACCATGTATGACGACTCGTGTAAAGGGCTTGTGAATTCATCAAGACTGCAAAATAAGCTTAATTTATGTTACAGAAAATGGTAGTCTTGTGTTTTCACAAAACTATGCTAGGCCTGTGGTAAATTACAAACCGCTATGGGTCCTTATTGCTTTGGCCACAGACCAATTTGTTTTTTACAATAATCTAAAATCGATAGGACGCGGGTCATAAAAAAACAGTATGTTGGATAAATAATCAATTAATAACGCCGTCAAAGGCGATCCGTCGATTTGTGTAACTAATCTTGAAGAAATATTAGATCCTGACAATAAACAATGAGCTCACCTCTAACATCAGAGGATGCGCAACTGCATCTGGCTTGATGACCGCTAGGGTGAGCTGCAGAGCTTTCCACAAGCGAGCGGTTAGTAACATTGTCTAGAAAAAAAGAATAGTTAAAACCTGCAGAATTAAATTATGCAAGACCATTTCATTTTCACACTCCATACAGATAACTAGTGAACTGTGGATGGCGATTCCCGTACATCTATGAAGACCCAACAATAACAAATGCTGCTCATCTAGACTGAAATCAGGATGAAATAGTTCCAGATTATTGCAGAAACACGTTGGATTAAACACGTCGGCAATACATGAATTTATCAGTACAAACCTTAATTATGACTGGGATACTTTCGGTTTCAGAAGAGGAGTATCTTGTGTGGCTACTCAATATGCAATCGTGAGCACTGCACAGTCATATATTATAGGAAATATCAACTCGTTACTTTATGTTACTTTACTTTACACGCTGCCTATAAGTGTCTGCAATATAACTACGATTTTGTGCATGTATTCAGTGAGGTCAAAGTTAACTCAATGATAAAATGACACAACTGGAATTACTCGCTACATGACTTGGTCCGTTTGCAAATACTGTCCCCGACAAACTAAAACGGTCTATAAGGTTCCATGTTCACGTTCTCAAAGCTAAATTTAGAGAGCAAAGAAAGGTGACTTTACGGGGAGATTTTCTTTTCAGAATCAGAATCAGAATTACTTTATTAATCCCGAGGGGAAATTACTTTGTGTTACATCAGCTCCTATTCAAGTGTATCAAGTGTTCCGAAGGCAATTAGAATAAAAATAAAAATACACAAAATACACAAAAAATACACATAATAAATAATAAGAAGAATAAAAATACACACATCAATGTAAAAAATATATATATAAAAAATATGTACAAGTATAAGTGAACGAGTTGTTTCTCTATAGTAGCTTGAATATGGGGTATTGCACAGCAGGAAATTATTGCACATAAATGAGTCCAGGGTCCAACCAACTGGCTCAGAGTGTCTGACATGATGCCTTTTGTTGTAAATTGTAGTACTACAACAGAACATATTTGGATATAGACTCAAACAAACATTTTATGTCAACAAATTTTGTCTTTGATTCATTGACAGTGAATCCTCTGTTTCTTGGTAATGATGGCACTATACAGAGACTTAGATCTTCAGGTGGTATTGGGAGATACCCGTTCATGTTCTGCAATATGTGCACTCATTTCTACATTTTCATTTTAACAATTAATAATCCGTCCCCGGTGTTTCACCGAGCTGAGGTGCTTATGTGCTTGACAAACATTGTGGCTTTTGGTCCTACTTAAGTGTTTGGCATATTTCATAAAATAAGATAAGAAACTTTATTGTCATTGTACTGCTTTGCAAGACAACAACACAACGAAATTACGATGGCACTCCCTGACAATATTAAAACAATTAAAAAAACGTCAAAATAAGAGCAGTACTCAAAGTGCTGTCCGATGTGCAAATAAACAATAAACAATTAGCAGCATACAGTTTAGCAGCAACACAAGATACAGACAAGTATCAGTAGCAGTGTAAGAATAGAGTGTAAACAAGTATGGCATATGGGCATATTGCACGGTAGAGAGTTCAGACGGTGGGGGGAG
>OMKK01048867.1:18727-36378 GCA_900302305.1 Polymixia japonica
CGACTCAAGAATCCCCAGGGCCCAGAGCTATGGTGAGAAAACAATAACTTACATACATGCACACACACACGCACACACACACACACACACACACACAGAGGGTTTCGTTTATTCAGCCGGCAATGGTGGACCATCACTAGTTGAAAGAGTGTAAAATTCTTCCAATATTTAGAAGTGGTGCTTTTATCATATTTTATTGTCAAAATAAAAACAAGACACAAACTGGGATGGGTGTAAAAGTGAAACTTTTGGTTACTTGGGGAACCCGGGTTCTCTGAGTAGCATGAGTGAGTGTCTCACATTGGGAACACCTACGGCGTGACCTCATCAGAAGCTCCTATTGCATTCTGACAGCCAGGATTGGCTGAAACTAAGCACATCAGTGTCAGGGAGTGTGGAGACCCTCCCCCAATAAAAGGGCTTGACACTACGCTGCCAGTCTTTCAAAAATGCTCACCTTCCTCACCACGAATGAGCAAAGGGTGAGACACTCGCTATGATACTCAGAGAACCAGGGTTACACAAGTAACCTAAAGTTCACTATCATAGCATTCATTTCGTGTCTCACATTGGGAAATGTATTTGTTTGATTAATTTAGCATCAGACAGTGAGAGACTCCACCATTAATAAATAAATTAATAAAACAAAGTTTTATGTTACATTTATGTTACGTTAGCTAGCTACAGACGTTGACGTCTGGCTGCGTGTCATCTTTTCGTTGTCGTCAGTCATGGTTGCTAGATGGGGATGAGCCAAGATGGGGAGATGCAAGTTCAATGAAAAATGGTTGGAGGGATCTAAGTATCGGAGGTGATTGATGCCGACAGGAAACGAGGCAAGGTGCAATTTAGGCCGAAAGACATTCACGTTAGGGACCATGGGGGTGAAAGCCATTGAATCCCACATGACATCTCAAAAGCACCAGCGGTACGCAGCAGCAACTAGTGGAGCTATGCTAATGCCTGCATTGTTTGCACGTAGCAGACCTGAAAGCTGTGGGTTCTCCACACGGCGAGCAGGCACCATTCATTCAAAGTCATGTACATTCATTTTTCAACTTTTAGGCTTTGGACAGGCTGAGGACTTTTATTATTACTCTTATTAATATGCTTGAACTGTTCTCTGATTGGTTAAACAAAGGAAAAGTTACGTTTTGTTCTCCAAAGTAGGACATAATAAATTGTCTCTTTTCTATCAAAGAAATTGTTTCAAGATTTTTTGGGTCTTAAATTATATCTTTTGAGGTCTTAAAAACCATTAAATTTGACTTTAAAATGGTGCAAGAACAATCCTGGCTGACAGAATGCAATAGGAGATCCTGATGAGGTCACGCCATAGGCGTTCCCAATGTGAAACACAAGTGCTATGAAAGAGAACCCAAAGTACCCCAACACCCATGTTTATGTAAAGTTGTGATGTATTGGTGTGATGCATGATAATTTACATATTGGTGCATTTTCTAGGTTGGAGTCGGTCAGGCTAGAATTCCGAGCAGGCCTAAAGAACATCTCCAACACGCTGATGGCCAAAGCCCTGCAGGAGTGCCCCAGCTCTGGTGAGATTATATACAACTCTGTAGCTGTGTCTACACCTGTCATTTAAATGCGCAACCTTGAGATCTACTAGATTACATCACTGTATGTCACGCTAGGTCTCTCCTGTGGCTATATTTATTTGCTATATTACTACCTGCATTTCTTTTTCCTGCTCGCCCTGCCTATGTCTTTGCTTGCTTGAATGTGCATTGTGGCTGGATCGCATCCAGCCTCCTGGAGGGATTGCATGATAAAAGTGGCATTAAAATGACAAGTGTAATCATAGCCTGACTCTGATATGGCGAAAACAGATGTCGCTGTGTTCGGGTACGTCTGCATTTAGTGCAGGATCCCAGAAATATGTTTGACTAAAAAAAAAAAAAGTCTGATGATGACCTTGTGCTGTCTTGTTTAGATGTGAATGCCAGCAGTGTCAACAACATTTCCTGTGCACAGGCTCACAAATGACCTGTGTAAACAAGTTATGGATTTACAACTGTCTATGTGATCTTAAATCATTCTCTCCGTCTCCCTCCTCCCTCCTTCCCTCCCTCGCGTCGAAGGTATCCTGTGGGCTGAGGCAGTGTTTCTGGAGGCCCGGCCTCAGAGGAAGACGAAGAGTGTGGACGCCCTGAAGAAGTGTGAACACGACCCCCACGTCCTGCTGGCTGTAGCCAAGTACGCTGTCCTCCTCCTCCTCCTTCATCCCTCCCCACAATTACATCCTCCCTTCCTCGATGAAGAACTCCCCCCCCACATCTTATATTTTCTCAACTCTATTTTTGACGATTATCTCGACCGTCGGACCCACCTCTCATATTGGCAACATAGTTTGAAAGCCTCGTGGATTGTCAGTAATATTTAAGTCTGTGTGTGGCTCTGCGTTTACGTATGTGTGCGTATGTACACACCTCAGGTTGTTCTGGAGTGAGCGTAAGATCACCAAGGCCAGGGAGTGGTTCCTAAGGACCGTGAAGATTGAGCCAGACCTGGGAGATGCTTGGGCCCTCTTCTACAAGTTTGAACTGCAGCATGGCACAGAGGTAAGGAATAACCTTGTCCTTGTGTGGGTATAGAGTGTGTCTCGCCTTGTTTGTGCCAGTGTGCCTATGATCATTCTGTATGCGCAAGGTGTGTGTTGTGTCCGTCAGTCCGTGCGCACCTGTGCCTGACCTCTGTGCCCACCCCATCCCCATCAGGAACAGCAGGAAGAGGTGCGGAAGCGCTGCGAGAACGCCGAGCCGCGCCACGGGGAGCTGTGGTGCGCCGAGTCCAAGCACGTCCTGCACTGGCAGAAGAAGATAGGAGAGATCCTAACCCAGGTCGCCGGCAAGATCAAGAACACGTTCTGATCCCAGCGAACTTCAGGCTGAGAACAGTCGGCGCGTGGGATGGCGGCTGTGGGGCCGGTGACTCCGGTCGGTCGCCGTCCCGATGGCCACGACGGAGAACAGCTAGGACGTACACAACTAGTTTTTCCGTCATTTGTCCCATCTGTGGTCGATAGTAACGTACAGTAGACACACACACACACACACACACACACACACACACCTTCATCGCCCCTTTTATGTTTGCACCGAACCCTTAGAGAGGCGTCTGTTAATCAGGTTGAACTGTGCATACCATGTTGTGTTTAAGATCTGTGCTGTGAAAAAAAAACTGCTATGATATTTTGAGTATTTTTTTATGGAATCATTCGTAGTGTCTTGCCCATCTGGTTATGTAAATCCTTCTAGCTTTTTGGCAATGTCTTGACAGTGTACATAACCTATCCCTGGAAGGAACTATTCTATCTCCTTTTCTATTTAGCTTGCTCAAACTGGTGTGTTTAAATTACTCTGGAGGTATCCAATAAACAAAAAGAAAATGAAACTGCCTCTGTGCCTTTTTCTCTTGAACAGATTTAATTATTCATCCAACATTTAGATTAATGCGTTCGCTCTGACATGGAGGTCATATACAAAAACTGAGTGGACAGTTAGTCTATTTATGAGATGTGATTTTCCCAGAACTTTGCAGTCCAGAAGAATGGACTCCCATGTAGTTCCCAGGCATGGTCAGCATTCATGTGTAGGATTTCATTCAAAGATCAAATTCTATTTGGCACCATTTTGGTTTGGTTGACATTTAAAAGGGGTATGTTGCATATTTCTCACAAAGCCACTGGCTGAAAAACTTTTAATTCGGTAGGTCTGGTTTATTTTTATTTTTTTTAGATGTGCTTAATATTGGCAAAAATGCATACCAGATAGCAAGATCAATTAATAGTTCACATCTCAACCTCAACATTTGACGCTGTGCGGCTCAGTGGGTAGGACGTCTCACCCGGAGGAAGGAGTGCGAAGAGATGCCGACCACGTCAAAAATGTACGCTTTTTAAGAGTATTATAAGGCGCTTAAGATAAAAGCGTCCTCCAAACGGCAAGTTCATTACATTAATCTGTCGCACTCTTACTCTTGGTGTGTGTGCACGCCTTTCCAACGAAACCGAAAGAGCAAAAAAGTAAAATAAAAATGATTGATTGCAGAAGTTTTCCTTGGCTTGATCAGACTGGAGTTTGATGAAATCCTAAGCCCACCGTCAGCAACCCATGACGGTGAAGGAAACCGGAGCAGACAGCGGATTCGGCGATGTCGGAAACCCCAGAGCGCCATATCAGCACCCAGCCTACCGAAGCGTTGACCTACCAACCACAGACTATTTACTCATGTTGGATACAATGAACGCAGCCGGATCAAGAGGAACTCGTGTGGATCTTGAGGTCTCTGACAGAGATGGATTTGCTCGTCTGAGACTGTTATAGGACATGATAAATGGTAAGTGGGCTTTAAACATCTGACGCGTAGCCTGTTTACACCATTGAAAATTACTACTTTTTGTTCAAATACGCGTAGATACTTTTACACTTTGGAAGTACAACCGGATTCCGATTGATGAAACTATACCGGCTAGAAACGAATGTAAACAGTCTGCTTCTATATACGTGCCGCTCAAGCCAAGTGAATATTTATCCATTGTCAAACTTAAATAAATTGGATTTTCTTTTTTTTTTCCACAATAACGTCAAACAATATTATTTTCCCACATAGTGTCTGACCGGGCCTGTCCTCCGTAGCTTCGTGGTGGTTCTCCTGTTTGCCTTCTCCTGTGGTAAGCGCAGATGTAACTATAAGGAAATACTCGGCTCCTATAGAGAAATCATCCTCACTGAACTTCAGAATCTGGTAGGCACACATTGTTGCAAATAAGATCAAATATATATTTCACAATATGCAGTATTGTCTCTTGACTTTGTGAGCGTAACTTTTTTTCCGCTGCGTTAAAAATATAACCTACTGCCTGAATATATGTTCTCTTTTGGAATATGTATTGATGGTAATAAGTTGCGTTAAGATAGGTGTGTGTGTGTGTGTCATTTGAATAACTGGTGATAGGCTGCCCTCCAGTGTTCGTGTTTTAACTTTGCCAGAAAGGGCTGTGGCTCAATTTGCAGTTGTTTCATAAGTGTGTGACTTCCAACTTAGTTGTATGAATTAACACTTGATTTTTATATTGCAGAATTTAACTGGCTCATTTGATATCGCCAAAGAGAGGGATCCTTGCCCCTCGGGAAAGGTAAATTAAACTGTATACGATGGGACCTCCCTTTTTCAGCACCATGGACAGGGTAAATAGATAACTATGCCCATTAAATCAGTTTGTTCACTCCCAACAGCTAGACACTGACAGATTATCTAGAAAACTTGAGGACCTGTCACATAAATATCTTTTTCTTTTTTTTTACTAAGTATCTCACTAGGGCCGCAACAATATATGCCTACCAGATTATGAAGTGCTGTTTAATACCTCCACTTACTGTATTGTTGTACGTTTGCTTGTTCTGCCACGACAGGCACATCATATCGTGCACTCCATCTATGACATGACACAGCAGTTCCGATGTCTGAGGGGCGGCAAGCTGCACAGGGACCTGGGAAAGCCAGTGGAGAGCATGAAACAGCTCATCAGTCACAACTGCAGTCACGATTATCTGGTGAGGCAAGGCCTTGCAGAAACAGATTCATCCATTACCGGCATCCACCGCAGCAGATCTTTGAGATAAACGAGTGTTTACAGCAGCGAAGGCTGAATGCGAAATTGGGTTCGAGAAAACAGCTTGCGGATGCACAGATTCTTATCTGATCTCTTACCGATACCGTTAACAGCCTAAAGTGACGTGATGCCGGCTGAGAAGGGCGCTAAGGCAGTTTACTGGATGAAGGTAAAACCACCATTTGGTTGAACACTAAGGCTTTTCTTCTGTTTGTGTGTTTTCAGGTGAAAAGAGCGTCTTGCCCAGCTAGCCAGAAAACACGAGGAAAGAAGAGAAAACGGATCAAGCTCATTAACGCCATCAGAGCGCTCATCAACTGTTGGCAGAAGCTTCAGAGCATCTATGCACTAACAACCTAAAGATAAACAGTTATATAGTGTTTACCCAGTATAAACCCATGTACTATCACATGAATGTTTTAAAAGATAACGGCTGCTTTTCCCAAAACATCAATGCATCCAAACAAAGGACACTTAAATAGCCTTAAATACACTATATTTAGCTTGCTCTTATTTTTTAAAAGACTGCATTTATTGACTGTTTAGGTTTTTTCCTACTCATTATTTTGTGGTCAAAACTATATCACAGTTGCATGTTGGCACTGCTCTTCTTTGTTTTATTTACTTTTGTAGTAATTTATCACAGATAAGCTATAATATTTACAATGCATTTAAATAGTTCCAACATGTGCACATTGTCCACACATGCCTTCCTTACTTTCAAATTCTGTTTTGGTATTTGTAAGCTGTACAAAGGTACAGTATCCTTGAAATGGTGCTATTCCTCTGCCAACGTAGCATTTAAAGATGTTACAAACAAACTCTTCTTAAATGTGTTCCTCTTAACTCCACTGAGGTCCTGGTAGTGTGGTTAAATCTTTAAAGAGAAGAGTATAGCTGCAGACTTGGTGTAAAATCCTTCAGATATGGCTGCACTCATAAAGCAGATGGTCTATTACCAATCTAGAAAAGAGATCATTCCAATGGAGCAAAGAATTTTGTCCTTTTTTAATACCATATACTTTAATATGTACAATTTTGTGGTCATGAAAAAGCACAAAAGTCACTGTTGCAATGCTAAAGACCGGTGTTCTTACCATATTACAATTTTTTTAAACTAAAATATCAAGCTAACAGGTCTTTGTGTATGCATTTTTTTTTTAAATATCTCCTCTTTACACCCTTTGTGAACAAGAAGGCACATGGACACAAATAATGAGCTTTTTAGATTAAATTACTCAAAATCGGTAAATAACATTAACACTGCCCGCCCATATCACCTCAAATTAGATCATAATGTTCACATGCATACACCGTGAGACAAATCATTTGCCTCTGTACTAGAGGTATGATAGGTGAGAAAACACCTCCAGTATTACGCCTCTAATGCTCTACCTCTGTCCCTTTCATTCTCTGAACGCATACAGCCTTTAAGAACAGGTTTGTTTTGAAATAATATTCAGTGGACAATCTAATCTAAATTCTATCTTTTGAGGAGGAGTGATGCACATGCCTCTTCAGATAAAACTATAGCCTACATTTGTCACTGGCACAATTAAGGAAATTATTTTTTTGGTCCTTTTGCCAAGTACACCAACTATATGATGTATTCCATCCTTTTCACAATCACATGCTAATTTTATCACATAGCTTCCATTATCGTGTGGCTTGGAATAACACACACAGCCAACCTGTCAAAGTCTGCATCTACATGACATAGCCTTAACCAATAGGGATAAAACATGGTTTTCAGTTGCAGTGCTAAAACAATGTCTCCCTGCCTTCCTCAATGCATTTCATACATGTACTTTGTATATGCAGAACAACCATTCAGGTGCATTACATAACACACTTAAGGGCATACAGAAATTAATCCAGACTGCTATAGATCTTGCAGTGCAGGTACGCTAGTTTTTCAGCATGGCTCTTCTTCAGCAGAGGAAACCACTCCCAGTGGGCTAGCTCCACTATCCGGTAGCCAGCCAATTTGAGCTGTCTCCTCTTCATGGCGTGAAGGCCCAGCAACTGCTGAGAGTGATAGCAGTAATGGTTCCGGTTGGACACCTGAATAGCTAGTTTGACTGTGGCTTTGTGCAAGTCCCCAGGGGTGCAGATTGGGCTGCTAGGTTTTGTGACAGTCCCTGGAAAGCCATTGGTCGAGTCCACCCCTACACTGAACAGCCTCCCTCCTTCCTCAGGCTCCATTTTGTGAAGAGGTGGCGATGACATTAAATGGTCTGTGTTTTTTTTGGAATTTATCAACTGTTCTAGGAGATTCTCAGTAAGCGTGACCCCTATGTTTACTCTCTCCCAGCCCTGATGAGAAGGACAAGTGGAGGAGGTCTTCTCTGGAAAGAAAGTGGTTTCACAGGTTGATGAGTCCACGGGTATTGGCTGTCCTTTGGAGTCGAGATGAACCTCCAGGTCAATGGAGCGGGTGTGGGGGAGAATCATCCGTTTACATACAAACTCCTCTCCTCCCAGCAGATCCTGCAGTGCACGTTCTGCCTCCAGAACCTCTAGTTTCTGGCATACATCTGACTGGGCGTGTTTCCACAGCATTTTTGTCACCTCCCCCCGTACTTCGCAACCCAACCGTGGGCCGCTCCAGTGAGGCATCTCTAGAGCCACCGTCCCATCTAAAGTGAACAGGTCTTTCTTCAATTCCAGCTGTGTGTTTCTCCTGGCTTGTCGGACAAATTCAGGGCTCAAGGCTAACGCTAGCAGGTCCTCTGGGAGCTGAGAAACGAAGGCTAGTCCTAGAAGCCCGGTTAGAAGATGCTCCGGGTAACGCTGGAACTCAGCTTTCCTCTGTCTCAGGGCCTCTATAAGGCTGGGGTAGAAGTCTGGGCACTGTTTGGGAAGGACACCCAATGTCCCAAAAGCCCACAACAGTTTACATGAGTCTTTACTCCTGCAGTGTGGTGCCAGTGAGGGCAATCTCTCAGCCACAGCCATAAGGATGGAATCACTGCGGTAATGCAGTGCGGAACAGGCCAGTGCCACGTGCATCAGCCCCTGGACACCCATTCTAGGGGCCCGTCGAGGCACTTCCTCTGCCATGACTTCAAGCCACGCCCTGTGATCCAGGTAACTGAAGCGCAGTAGTTTAAACACGTTCACCATGGCAAAGTCACTCATCTCCTCTACCACAGAACGGGCCTTATGCACTATGCAGTTCACTGCACTCTCAGAAAGTGAAGTCTGGGATTTAAAGAGCCCCAAGCACACTGCGCCAATCTCCTCAGGCTGTAGTTTGTCCAGGTGGCGCATCAGGAGTCGCTCTATGGGACAGACCAAGTATTTTGGGCACTGCCTACCCTCCCCCATGACATACAACAATTGGACTAGCTCAGGGATGTCGATCTGTTCTAGACACAAGTTGGCCGACTCATAGAGCTTCTGTAAGAATTGAGGCACCTGCTTCCCGAGGCAGCGCCACAGGTCAGCAGCTAATAGCAGTTGGTGGAAGCTCATCTGGCAGGCCCTACTTCTCAGCTCAGCCTCAAATAGCCCAAGTATGCTGTGAGTGGAGGGCAGACCCAACCACACAAATGCCTGCAGCACCTGTAGCAACTGAAGGTGGGTGAAGTGGCGCAGGTTTTCCACCGAGTATCGGAGGAGCATGATGAAGCGCGTGTCACTCCTCACTAACGGCGTCTGGTCCTGATGCAGGTGGCCAAGCTCCCTGAGGAATTGAGTCACGTCGGCCGGTTTCATGCCGCTCTTCAACACCGCTACTTTGTGGAGCAGCAGGAAGGCCTGTTCGGATCGGATGGGTATTGGCCGCTGCGTGAGGTCAAGGGTCATTGACCCATACTCTGGCCGGCACTTTTGGAAGGCGCGTGTATCGGGATTAGTGTCTGGTGGTGGTGGTTGTCCGCAGTATATCGATGATGATAGTGTCTTAGACTCGGCACCTTTGTTGAAAGCCAGGTCAAGCAGCGTGTTTTTTGTACTGGAGAGGCGCCGTGATGAACTCACACTGTAGTGGTTACTCTGCTGCCGGAAGGAAGGTGTGAGAGCGGTGAGACACTGCTCATCCTCTTCACTTTCCGCTTTGCTCCTGGAGGCTCCAGGGTCCCCCTTAAGGTGATGATAGGAGGGAGGGTTATAGTGCAGCCTATAGCCCCCAGGGAGTGCTGCTTCCAGGTGCTGCAGCACCGATTCCCTCCCCTCTTGCTCATCGACCTCCGCCTCTGGTTTGCCATGAGCCTTGTGGAGGTGTTGGGCCTGGAGAAAATCCTTGTTTAAACATGGGAAGAGGTGCCGTCGCCTGGCCACCTGTCGATAGAGCACACAGGCAGACATCCACTTGCTTGACTGAAAGTCAAAGAGAAGGATGTGTTAAAAGACAGCTCACTTAATCATTTTTATTAGGACACACTTAGAGACACTAGACAGACTAAAATGCAGTGCATTAAAGACTAGATTTAGACAAAGATTGATGTATTATGTTGGCATGCTCAGTAAAATGCTCAGAGAGCTAAGTAAGCTTGCCTACACTGGTGACTGAGGGCTGACATTTACTGAACAGTAAACAAAGCAACAAATCAGAAGCCAGCAGAAATGCTTGCTTGTCACTTCATTTCGATGCATAACAGCTACACGTTGATATTAATTTCCCATGTCATATTTTGAAATCAGAAATCTGTTCAGCATTTACGTTGCATGGAAGCTTGCACTGGCCTGACAATCTGTTCCGCAGTCTTCATTTGCCGTTACATGCCATTTCAGCATGTGTGCACGTCATGACAAAGATCGCTTTCTCATTACTAAAAGTACTTTGTACTGTGTCAATCATTAAGTAAAGCCCCTAGTGTCAAATTAAGTCTCAAATCAACCCTCATGACCACCCGGACCACCACAGCCACCGACAGTCTGCTGACACTGTTTAGGTGTTTTGCAGCAGTGACCAGAGAACCAACCTGATCTTTATCAGCAGAATCACTCAGCCGTCTCCACACCTCCACTTGAAGGGTGTCTGTGGGTGACCCTCCAACACCAAACACATAATCAACGATTCCAGATCAAGGTGGCGACTTTGGAGGTTTCCGTTTCTGAGACTTTCTAAAATTACTTTCACAGCGAAGTCAATCTTTTAAATACACATTTCTCGCGTATTAGTTTCATACACATGAATGACAGGAATCCTCTAGTCGGAATGACACGTGGTATTGTAGTTCCGGTTGAGTTTCTTCCCTCATGTTTGCCATCCGAAGATGTTCGTGTTTAAATATAAAGATGACTCACATGCCGTTTAATCCTTTTGCGCTCCCAGCGGAACCAAAAATGGTGGCGCATAGGAAAATCATCTCGGACATGCATACGACGTCATGTAGCAGTGTGGCCATAGATACGTATAGCAGCTAATTTATGCTTGAATCTCATGAAAATTCATTACGGACATCGTGCAGCGCCATACTACGCATGTAAGAAAAGGAACATCAGCTAAACAAAAGTTTTTTTTTTTTTTACAAATGTCTTGGTCGCATACCGCTATCAGTAGCTTTCTAAGATTTTAAACATTGCGTTGTTTGGCTAAATCAAATAAACTCCTCATAATAAAGGACATTGGACCGAGACACTCGGCCTGACTCCCTGCCGAAGAGTCCGTTTAACGGTCTACTGTGGTTAACGGGGTTTAAAGGGGAAACGGAAGTAGCCGGAAGTAGAGTCTCTAGTTTGTAGCATTGGGTTCTGTGGGGAGTAATAAATGTGTTGCACAGTCTTAAATGAAGATTCTTCCATCGACGCAGAGTATCAACAACTTAAGGTATTTTCTTTGCGTTTCAAACTCATCATTACTAAATTAGCCATATATACGTTTTAAACCCCCTTTTTTTAGTCGTGCACGTTTGATAGAGACAGAGAAACTGTAAACAATGTGCTCATGGTAAGCACTAAGACGCTAGTGTAGAGAATAACACTCAGTTGTTGTAATAACATATGTCTAGCTCTAGCAATGTCATATTAATAACAAGGGCATCCCAGTCAGTATTTGTAATCATGAACAGTTCACACTCGCAACTGAAAGCCAGAGAACAAAAGCGAACTAATCTAGCCATCTAATATTTATTCTTAATTTAATGTATAATATAATGTGTCTGACTTCCTTTAGTAGTAAGGAAGAGATGGACAGAGCAGACATGGCCAATGTGGACATGGATCCAGATGTTGCTCGGAGGCTGTTTGAGGAGGGAGCTACCTTGGTCTTGCTGGGAGTTCCCCAGGGTACAGAGCTGGGGATCGACTACAAGAGCTGGCAGGTTGGTCCCCGCTTCCGGGGTGTGAAGATGATCCCTCCTGGCCTGCACTTCCTCCACTACTGCTCTGCTAACCCACCTCAATGTGGAGGTGAAATTGGCCCAAAGACAGGCCTCTTCCTCACCCTTAAACCCAGAGAGGTCCTGTTGGCTAACTGGGATCCCAAAGAGGAAGATCTCAATTTCTCAGCCTCCCAGAACGAGGAGGAGGTGAGCCAGATCCGGGCCAACCTAAGAGACCTGGACCCTTTCCTGGGGCCGTACCCCTACGAGGTGATGCGGAAGTGGGTATCTCTAACTGATCGCCTGACTCAGGAGGTGGCCAATGAGCTGCAACCTCTGTCAGGTCGAGTGTGTGCCTTTAGCGACGTCATTCCTGAGCTCCAGCTCAAACACACCAAGGACAGGGAAGAACAGAATCTGCCCAGGAATGATACAGCCTGCCAGAGCATGAAAGAAGGCCTAGACAAGCTCCCCAGGATGAAGCAGAGGGAGGGAACAGAGCTGCGTTTCTCCCATATCCCCAGGCAGACCTACCCTCCCGGGGCTACACCAGCCCAGATCACCCAGTGTAGCCTGGATCTAAGTTACGCTCTGGAGACCCTGCTGGAGAAACACCACAAATTGCAGCCTCTTAACGTGCTAGGTGAGTTCCTGGAGGAGTTTATGTTTTGGACATCATCAGTAATGACAAGTAAATGCATACACTCCTGAATATTTTTGGACACAAGTCTATATGCAGCGATTAATTTTCTTGAAACAAGAGAGAGGCAACTTAGTTTAAAACTTGACAAAGTTTGTGTAATTGTAAGGGGAAAAAACAACTAAACTACCCTACTCAATTCTCTTCTCTAACCTCTCAGGTGAGCTGCAGTTTGCGTTTGTGTGTTTCCTAATTGGAAATGTATATGAGGGCTTTGAACACTGGAAGCGTCTGCTGGCTCTGCTGTGTCGTTCAGAGGATGCTATGCGGAGCCGCAAGGACCTGTATCTGGGGCTCATCGCTGTGCTCTACCACCAGCTTGGAGAAATCCCGCCAGACTTCTTTGTTGACATTGTATCTCAGAACAACTTCCTCACCTCCACACTCCAGGTAGCCTAAAGAATCCAGATCTCATTGATCATTGACAGCCACACTAAATGGTTTCATTACATGCCCAAAAATGATCTTGACTGAGAGACTAGGTGGTGACTGTCTGTTTAGCTAGCTAGCCAAGTAGGCTACTAAGCTAGATAGGTAAACAGACATTACTAATTTTATACTTATTGAACTGTAAACGAATCAGGAGGCATATCAATTTCATGCTAGGTGTCTATCTCCAGCAGCTATTTCAAATTTTACCACTTGCCTTAACATCCATACCCAGGACACTGCCTGATATGAAAGCCAGTGATATAACAATGCTGCAACCCAGAAACTAACCTTAGACAGTCAAGCAACTAAACTCTGATGTAGTTGGTATTGAGCCCTGATTGAGAGTCAGGATTATGACATGGATTTACAGTGCAATCTTAGACAAACAAGACATTACATTACATTACTTTTCGTTGACTGTAGCTTTTAGTTGTGCAAGCATATAATTTTTGCCCCCCTTCATTTCTTTGCAGGACTTTTTCCAATTTGCCATCGGGCCAGGGGTAGACAGCACACTGCGTAAGAGAGCAGAGAAATTTAAAGCCCACGTGACCAAGAAATTTAGTTGGGATTTTGACGCGGACTTGGAGGACTGTGCCCCTGTGGTTGTTGAGCTGCCTGAAGGTGTGACACTGGATTGACCCTGCTCTGCTCTGGACTCAATGCACACAGAGGCACAGATCTGAAACCATGCCAGATACTGAAGGAGACCAGGACGGGGGCAGGAGCTAACCGCGGAAGCTAATGGGCTTCAGAAGGGTTGAGGAAATTGTCACATCCAAGCATGCCAAACTCAAGTGAACATGCTATCTTTCAGTTTTGAAACGCAATCAGTTAGCAGTGTGTTTTAAGGGTGTTACATGTGGGCTGTTATTTTCCTGGACGATTTCATTGCACCCTGTTAAGTAGAAAGTGTTACCATGACCGTAATGGCAGAGCTAACAGTATACCTTGTGTCAATGATGCCCCCTGGTGGTTGTATATTTGCCCAGCAAGCAGAGTTGAAATGCATTGCTTATCAGTTTTTGGACTGCATTAACTTTGATATTAAAAACACAATCCCTAATGAAGCACTTTTGATCAATTCAATATCATATACTAGATACTATACTAGACTATATATCAACATTGTATGACCATTTTGACATGCATCATAGCCTCACACAGAGCTGTTACCCTAATGTACAAAAATCACCAGAACAGATAACTGTATGGATGAATGAACATTTATTGTGATCCATCAATCATTGTTGCCTCGGTCTATAAGATCGCTACATATCACATTATTCTGGTGCGGCCAGAATAAAGGAAATGCCAGACTTCCCGCTGCGATGGTGGGCCTGTCATGATGTGGGGTACTTTTCTGCCATCGTTTTAGTCCACTAGTCTCCAAGACAGCAAGGTAACTGCTAAGCACTTGTAACAGAATAATATTTAGTGAACATCTGGGCCCTGGTTCAGTTCCTATTTCTGAATCCCATAAATGTTCAACTGGGCTTGGATTTGTCTAATGAGAAGGCATTGGCATATGGTTAATATTATTGTAATGCTCTTCACACCATTAGGTAACCACTCATGCTTTGATAATAGGGGCCTTTTCATCCCAGAGAACATTGCTCCCAGTTGAAAGTGAAATGCATCGTAGGATAAAGATAATAACTCATAATTTACGTGGTGGATAAGAGTCTACCTAGTGCTCTGCGGGGTGATTCCAACACACACTAAAGCAGTGGAGAACCGTCGTAATACTTCATTGTGACAGACGTTATGTTGCCGTTTGTTTTTTGGTTGATATACCCTGTAGGCTGTGGAAATGTCCTGCAATTTTTTTTTTAATCTTGCTTTGATTACTAAAGCACAACATTACCTTTAATAAACATAAAACGTTTGATAAAGCTCTACAAATTATTACTTTTCTCTGTTCACATCTTTTTTCCCCAACACTGCTTGCTTTATCACCAGCAAGATAATCAAGTTATCATATTTTGCTCCACTAGATGGCGTTCAAGGGCCTTTTCCTCCAACGTTGAGGGTACAGATTGTCAGCGGTTACAGTGATGGTTTTATGCTCTTCGGTAACTCAAAATATACCTACCTGATATTCAGGAAATGAGACTGGTTCACTATTTCCTCACTACGTTCCAGACTCTTCTACAACATATATGTCAGTGCACAATACATTTCAACCTGGTGAGTAATCCTTTGATGTAGTGTGTGCGTGTGCGTGTGCGTGTGTGCGTGTGCGTGCGTGTGCACCTGCGCGTGTTTGTGTGTGAGTTCTCACAGAATGAAGTGCTGCTACATTGGAATTGGCAGTGGTTGGCATGTATAACCGAGTGTCAGTGAGGAAATCAGACATTAGTTTCCTCTGGCTTTATCCCACTTTGTTAAGTGTCCGTTGAAGCCAGACAGATCCAGTGAAAATGAAAGCCATTGTGAGACTAGTCACAATACCAGCCAGCCTAAGGAGATTTGTGGGGAGTTTGCGGGTGGAGGGGTTGGTGTGGGTTCATAGGCAAATGGTTGAACTACTGGGATAACCAGATTACATGCCATTCATTAGCTGTGAATGTATGTGTGTATGTGTGTGTGTGTGTGTGTGTGTGTGTGTGTGTGTGTGTGTGTGAACGTTTCACAGAGAAAACGTGGGTACATCCCTTCTCTGTGACTGTGATGGACGGGGACAGACCTCATGTTTGCCTCTTGGTCCATCAATCCATTCACACATTCATCTCTCCTCCGTCATTCCTGGCCCCTCTGTCTCTCCAGCCGGACTTCTCTCCTTTGATATGCCCGAGCTTCTATGAAGCCATCTCAGAACCATGAAGTTGCTGTAAAAAGGGGGCTAAAGCCATCTAATGTAATTATCTGAGTCAATAGAGTCTAGGCCTGTTGACAGGGATCCAGATGCCAACACAGAATGTCCTTTCTGTTCCATACAGACAGATGGCATGGTGGAATGGTTAGCGGTTATATTGAGTTTTACATCAGGAAGTCAAGTCAGTTCCTTTTTCTAAAATGATACAGATCTTAAAAAGAACATTGATTCTGACAAATACTTTTCTGGAAAATAGGAAAATAGCAAGCGTTTACTTTGATTTCTCATAGGAGGAAAATGGGCTGGAAACATACCAACACAACATAGAAGGAAATGCACAGTGATTATTTGTGCATTCGTTTCTTTCTCTGGGGGTGAAATACTGTACAATGCACGTGAATAAGACCATTGGGATGTCCTTGGCATTCCAACTGGAATTACAGTATACAGCAAGTCCGCAAGCAATTCTACACAGTGTACACCCCATCCTCCTCCGCAAAGTCCTTCTGCCATGGTTCTGGTATGGCAAACATTTCCTTTTAATCTCCCTGATTTGCTTTGTTTGGTGTGGACACCCTGGGGGCTGAAGCGGGTTTGGGAACGGGCTGCATTGATTGTGCAGAGCCTCAAAGCGTTGCAGGCCCTGTCAGTCACAGTAGGGCTTTCTCTCCATTAGATGTGGGTTGGCCATTTCCATGGGGCTCGCAGGCGGCTCGCCCTGCCAGTGTAAACACAGGCCCCTCTGTTTCTTACTCGCTCGCTCACTCACTCACCCACCCACTCTGCTCCCCCTTCGCTAAGCAAGGAGAGTGGACGTTGGCGTGCATGCATGCGTGTGCGTGTGTGCGTGTGTGTGTGTGTGTGTGTGTGTGTGTATAATATGCACACATGCATATTTGTACAAAGAAGAGACTCCTTGACCGAGCATTGACTTTGGTTTTAATATGAATTGTGATTGACTGAGTAAGTCAGGTGTTTCATGTTCTTGTGTGTGTAAGTCATCATTTAATTATGAATTGGCTCAGTTGCTTTAACCTACCCAAGCAACTATATAAAATGTGTAAATTATATTATGGTGGACTGACTTTGATGTCCACAATAGTGAAACATTTCCCCTTAGCCTCTCTCACATGCATTAAGTGCTTTAAGTGAGAGAAGTGCAAGGACTCAAAACCATTTATAAAGTGAACCGGACAGCCAATCTTGCATATACAGTACATGTATACATACAGTATATACTTGCAGATACATTCTTGCCATTGCTCTCCCTGTCACCCACACATGAAGGAAATCTGATTCAATGCGTTACCACTGTAATGCAAGGCGCATAATTGTAATGAATGGCTTGTCAGAGAGTCCGCTTTTGGTAATTGGCCATGTCCCCATGATTACATGTGGGAAAGATACACAATGGGTGAAACAGTGTGTTTGCTGTCTAACGTCTTTTCGCTATGCTATGGGGATCACTTTGGCCTGTGAGACAAATGTATGTTTATAAACCTTTAGCAGAAAGGTTAGAGTGTAGGGGAAGTTGGATCTGTGTCTGTAACAGGGAATGGTAAACAGTTCACTTCATATCCTTGCTTTGTCAGCTGTAATTATGAAAATGAATAATTCCACATCGACATGAAATGAGTTGCTTCTGTGGTTTGAATGAACGGTGAGACAGCATATTAAGTCTGTGTGTGTGTCTGTGTTCATATGTGTGTTTGTGTGTGTTCTGGATTGTTTTCCCAGTACACACACACACATGCACGCACGCACGCACGCACACACGCACACACACGCACACACACACGC
>OMKK01048882.1:2391-34974 GCA_900302305.1 Polymixia japonica
TGCGTTGTCATGGAGATGACTGAACGCTTGTGATTGAACGGACGAAACCAAAGCAGGGCCGAGCAGGGGGCAGAAATCCTCCCGCAGACAAGAGCTGTCAGAGCGCTGCTTGCATTGGAGAAAGTGGAGACTTTTTGCGACCCGTGGCGATGTCTAGCAGTCAGATAATACAAGTAATGAAAGATAGAATTTCAGTCAAAACTCGAATTTGCCCAGGGTCCGGAGACCGACGTGGTTCGGTCCGGATCCGGACCGGAGTCCGCCTATTGAGGATCGCCGTACTAGACCTTTCACTCATCTACACCTGTGTGCTATCAAACTCCACCATGGTTTACAGCACATAAGAAAACAATTTCCCATAAATCATGTCTGTCATTTATTGAGCAGTATCTACTCAACAATAGGTGGTAAACCCCCCCCCCCCGAATAACTGAACTATGGATCTCCACACTCAGCTGTATTTATTTATTATTATTTTTCTATTTTCTTACAATCCCACAAACAATCCTCTTCTCATATTCTTTTAAATATATTGTATTTATTGATGTATGTATGCATACTATTGGAAATGCACATCTACCAAAAAGTAGAATTTTGTGATCAAAATTCACAACCTTGTTGGACATTGATCATGGCTAATATTTGTACTTTTACAATGTGTTTTACAATTTTTCAATTGTTTTCAGCTAGAAAGCTATAGTTTGCAAAACCACAAATGTGCCGTTGCATTGTACAGAACCTACTTGTTGACCATCTGCCTCTCACCTCTTGTTATGTACAGATCTGTCTGAGGGCGTCCTGAGGAACTGGAAGATGGTGTCCATCCACCACCGTGTGTTTAAGATGCACTCTCGCTCAGGAGAGCTGGAGGTGCTGTTGGATGGTGTCTACTTCATATATAGTCAGGTAGAAGTGAGTACGGTCCTTGACCTAACTCTTATACTTTACAGTCCAAAATCTAGAGTGCTGTCAGTTATTCTGTAATTTAGTTCACAGAACGCTGTTTGCCATGCTTGTCCATAAATGCTCTCTCCCCATATTGAGTTACGGAGTACTAAATACCTCCCTCTCTTTAGCGCTCCTCGTGTCTGAACTTCCATAACTCGAACGTTCAGTGGGTGCACCCATACTTAAAGTCATTTCAAGTTAAAAATAAGCACTAAAGTATGTTGTGAACATGTCTTTCCTTCCCTTCTCTCCAGGTGTACTACCTCAACTTCACCGACATTGCCAGCTATGAGGTGATGGTGGACTCCACGCCATTCCTGCGCTGCACCTGCAGCATCGAGACGGGCCAGCGCAAGTTCAACACCTGCTACACGGCTGGGGTAAGCCTGCTACGCGCAGGCCAGAGGATCTCCATACGCATGGTCTACGAGGACACCCTCATCAGCATGACCAACCACACCACGTTCCTGGGAAGTGTCAGACTTGGAGAGGCTCCATCTGCTGGCCACAACTGATAACTACACAACCACCAACCCCTGCTCAAGAGTGCTACATAGAAGTTGCTCGTGGCGACCAATTCGGTCCAGAGTTATACCGTCTTTTATCCTCCCAGTAGTTGCTGCAAGGATACATTCATTAGATCTGTGTTTAGAAGCAATGTCTAGCTAAAGCCTTGCTCAACCTATGTGATGCCCTTTGAGACGTTGTTAAGAAGATACCATAGGCCTTTTGTTGATTCTGAGTAAATTTGAGGAAGCCAGTCGGTGACTTTTGTTCACCTTCAAAGTTCTGTATTTGAAAGAAAGAGGATATAGGAATGAGGACAATATAGACTGTTATGCTTTCCATGATGTAGATTCTGTGCGAAAGGAAAAGCCTTGATGAGCCAGATGTCCTTTTCTCATTATTTGAAAGTTGTTATTTATAGTCATGGATTTGTTTTAACACATAGACATCTCTCTTTATATCAAGGAAGGACACTGCGCTGACAGATACTTTATATTTACGTACCTTAAGTGCTGTTGAATGATAACCTTGTATCTCCAAAAAAAAAAGGGCTACTCAGTAGAAATTTTGGATCGTAGCCTTTTAAATAATCTAAGAGGATATAAGTAGGTTTCATGGGCCCCTTGTTCGTAAAGATGACGCGGCACATGCAAGATCATGTAAAGTTTCAGTTAGCAAAAAAAAAAAGCAAAAAGGAAAATACTTCAAAATCGGAGTTATAAGGTATTCACGGGACAACAGCACTATGTATTTGCGCACATTTGCACTACAGCATCCCTGCAGAATATCAGAGTGATATGTTTTGTTACAATGCTATTGTTTAGTTACCGTATGAATGAATCCATGTTGAAAAATGATAGTTATGTTTATATGTCAATGTACATATTGTATATAAAATGGGATATACTTTTGTAAATGGATTTGATTGATGGATTAAAATGTTTCATTTTCTGTCTAAAAGCATTTGTCTGTCTGGTATTTTTGCAACCAGTGGTATTGATTTAAAAGGTTAGAACTCCTCTTTCATATTGGACTCCATTGGCACAAGTACTGACAAGAACAAATGATGTTCTTTGAATAAAGCCATTGTCTATATTAAAATGTGGCTTTTACTTAGACTGTGAGTTTCACAATGCATTGCAAATTTGGCTGTAATCTTCATACAATTTAAATGAGTTCCATCTTGAGAAGTGGAGAGACTACAGAAGATGGTTCCTCATTTAGAAACTTATTTTGAAACCGAACATTTTAAGTTTCCGGGGTTAAGTCATGTGTGACCTCACCCTTTTCAGTAACGTGAGGACATCCAGTCTCCAAGTCTCGATATGCTTTACAATACTTTATTATCAGTAACAGCATTCATGTTGTGTCTCAGTGTTTTCCTGGTGTACAGGGCCAGAAATTTAGAGAATGATTTTAGAAAACTCCAAAGGGACATCACTCTACAATTAAAACAGCCACGTTCTGAAGGATTCAGCAACGGGAGGATGGCCAAGATGGCTAAAACAAGGGAGGTATGTCACTGATTATGCTGGATGGAGTCATCTTGGACATTGTACTACTGAGATTTATGCCATTATCAATTACACAGATAGTACTGCAATAATAAATGTCCGCTAAATGCTCTGTTTTCTCTCAGGACATAGAGTCAAGTCCTTTCCAAAAAACTGAAAAGGGTTCTCTGAAATTATCCTTTAGAAGAGTAAAGCGGGAACAGGGTGGCTGTAGAGGTAGGTTTTGTCAGTTGAGAGATGAAGGCCTGCGTTAGTTAAAATCTGATCTGGAAGTGAGAGTGTATTTTAATATAATAATTATATGTTTATTTTCCCCCTGACCAGCTCCACCGTCATTTCTGCAGTTATCAGCCAATACTAACAAACAACCATATGTAAGAGGTAAAGCTGAACTAACGTCTTTGGCTTTGGCAAAGGAAGGTCTGTCATCAATTTAACTTAAGCTTTTTTTGCGTTTTCCCATAGGAAATGTAACTGTGATCCCTTGGTCTGTTGCTGTACAGCGAGGACATGCCATTTCACCAAAGGAAAACAAAATTGTTGTCCAAGAGGATGGTTATTACATGGTGTTTGGACAAGTACTTTATCACTGTATAACTCTTAAGCCTAACTTAATTGACATATTTAGTATAAGATTTGTTCCAATTAGGCTCTAATGTTCCACTTGATTCTCAGGTTTTGTTCGAACGCCAAGACAATATTATGGGCCATATAGTTCGAAGCTGGAGTTCCGCTATATCAGGAAGAAGATCTATAGAGCTATTGCAATGCATACAAGATACCACTCAGATACAAATACCACAGACTCCATGTGACAATACCTGCTATACTGCAGGTAAGTAAGGCACTATACATCCTGGCCTCTTAAAATAATTAGCTTTGCCTGTCTTTGTGTGCTTGTTTTAAATATCTATCCTCGGATAATTGGCTGCATATCCTTTTATCCTCTGATGGAATGACATAAATCTTCTGTCCCAGGCATAATGAAGCTTCGCCAGGACGATGAGCTAGAATTGGTGATTCCACATCGGCCCCATGCCCTGATCTCTGTGCACGCAGAGTCAACCTTTTTTGGTATCATGCAGCTGAACTGAAACAAGAAAAAATATGAAAGGGATAAGGATACAGCTCGTTGTTACAGGATATAGGAAGCTGACACCGCACTGGCTGGGGGATACTGATAGAGAAACGAGTGACAGCAACAGGAAAACTGAATTATGCAGCGCCTTGGTGATTATCATCCAGTCAAAGGAGGGGATGTGATGAATTTCCTAGATGAACTGACCATCCATTTTCTGTAGATGGCTACCTTAGAAATAACATAGCATAAAAGCCTGGTTATAAAATATCTCTTTTCTCCACATGGCCTTGTTTATGTGTTCTGCCAATTGCTTCCATCACACTGTATTTCAACGTGTTTCTCTTACGCCTTGCTGGGGGCTTCCCTCCACCTTCACCTCGTCTCTTTATTTGTTCCTCTTTTCTATTTTAAAAAAGGTTTCCATTTTAGACTAACGGTATAGCAGGAACAAACAAAGGTATAAATTTACATTGCTTAGAGGAGGTGTTTTCCGGTTGACATATTACTCTGCAATAAATGGCACAAGATATCAAGATCAAATTTAAGCTTTTATATATCAGATTCTTCTTCTTCTTTTTTCTAAAACAACATTACAATTTCCAAATGTACTTACTTTAAAATAAATGACTCTATAAATGTTGTATTTGTCTAATGCTGGGTTATAATTAAATGAGAAATGTGATTATCTTCGATCAGACGGTATTTCCCCAAATCAGACGGTACTTTCTAAAGCCTTTTCACAGTAAGTGCTTGTCATTGCTAATGTGTTAATTGAGTAAATACAGTGTCCACAAAGCTTATCTGTTGTCCACAGCTGTTTTTCCTTTTCTCTTTTTTCTATGATGCACAGCTATAAATGGGTGTGTGTACATGTGAGCTCTGACAACAGTAGTGCCAGAGTTATAACAACAGCAGCAGCAGAAGAAGGAGAATGCTCAGACATACAATCTCTAATCTCCTACTTCTCTGGTCATTCGGCCATGATCTCTACGGAATTGGAGTGCCATACTATGACCCAAAGGTAGGCTACACGAGAAACTGAATAATGTCTATAGTGGTATGTTGTAAATCTTTAGTTACCATTGTGATGTATTGACTTGGCTGTACTCTCTGGAGGTGCGCTTACTACTCCAGTATGGCTGGTTAACTGAGGTGTCCTTGGGTTACACGTAATCACTCGTTCATTTTTCATTCCAAGGAACAGTCCTGGTGCAATCGGAATCTTTATTCTATTCCTGTGGATTTGGATACGAAGCTCAGGAGACTGGACCTGTCTAATAACTTCATCAAACAGTTGCACACACTTGGTCTGCCACACCTGCAGCAGCTGGACCTGAGTTTCAACCAGCTGGATCTCATCTCCGAAGGGGCTTTTGAAAAGCTGGCTCAACTTGAAGAGTTGAATCTGTCCAGAAATGCCCTCAAC
Source organism: Polymixia japonica (assembly GCA_900302305.1). NCBI lineage: Eukaryota > Metazoa > Chordata > Actinopteri > Polymixiiformes > Polymixiidae > Polymixia > Polymixia japonica. The sequence goes on from OMKK01048882.1 coordinate 7,868, forward strand.
AACAACCTTGACAGAAACAGCAAAGCCCTCCAATCTATCAGCAGACTGAGGAGTTTGGACATATCAATGAACAGTCTGAATAATGATGCAGTGGAGCTCTACCTTCGAAACAAATCCTCCCTTTTTCAACTTAAACTCACTGGAAATGGCTTAACAAGACTTACACACAACTTGTTCAAAGAGAGCAAACACTTGAGAGCCATTAGTATTGATAATAACCTGATAACAGATATCGAACAAGGGACATTTGAACCACTGAACCAATTAGAGACACTAAACTTAGCCAAAAATAGTCTGACCCAAATCTGCGATTTCAAATTATATCAAATTAAACACCTCAATCTCAGTCGAAATTCAATAGAGTTTTTTGTTACACTTAAAGATGACAAGTTGTACAGGCTTGAAATCTTAGATCTGAGTTACAACAAACTGCTTTATTTTCCAATTGTTCCAAAGATCAATCGTTTGAGATACCTTTATATGCAGAATAATATGGTTGGGTCCTTAAATTCAGAGGCAGCTTTGATATCAGAGGCCGGATCTCTTTATAAAGAGATAAGTAATGAAGACAACACAGTTGAAAATGATATGATATACTCAAATTGGAGGCTGATGCCATTAGTTTATTTTGACCTAAGCAACAACCATTTCAGGTCTTTCCCATTGAAAACTTTGAGTCTACTCACATCTTTGGAAACCCTGGATTTCAGCTATAATTGTCTGCAAAACATCAGCTTTAATATTACAAAGGATAACCCATTGGGATATCATCACCAGCCTTTCTTTCCTTCCCTCAGGTATTTTGACCTGCAAAACAATGAACTAGTACATATTTCCCCACTATTTCTTGAGACCTTTACAAAACTAGAGACATTAAATCTACAAGAGAATTCTGTGAAGCCTTGTGCCCCCGTAGACAGGTTGGGACCGTCCAAATCAGTACAACAAACTACAAAATCTAATATGTCTTGTGTTGCCTTTGGACGAATTAGGACTCTCAAGCACCTAAACCTTAAAGAAAATGGTATAAAGATTCTCCACCCAAGCACATTTGAAAAAACGTCCTTGGTTTCCCTTAACCTCGCAAGAAATTCAGATATGGTCATGCAAGTGGGTGCGCTAGAAGGTTTACAGAGAAGTCTTCAATCCTTGAGTATCAGTGAAATGAACATGAGCAGCTTCAACCTGTCTTTGCCCTGTATGCCAGTGTTAACCCAACTTAATATCTCAAACAACCGTCTGGATGTCATACCTAGCAGTTTGAGTTGTTCTCCTCTGAGAGAACTTGACATAAGCAATAATGTTTTTGTGTCTTTAAATCATTCTTTGATTAGTGATATGTCTGTACACCTTGAAAGTATATATATTAGTAGGAATTTGTTCAACTGCTGTGATACTACATGGCTGACAATCCTAAATGAGTTGTGGATGAAAGTGACTGACATTAGTCAAGCTGAATGCATTGCAAGTGTCAATACCATTCTTCTAACAGACTATCTGAAAAAACCTTCAATGTATTGTTTATTTCACACAGAGATACCAGAGATTACCTTTGGCCAGGTAATCATAATAGTCTTGTTTGTAACAGTAATATTAGCAGTGCTAGTTATATTCACCATGAAATGGGGTTGCCACCAAGGAACCTTTATAGTGTGACATTCAGTATATGTAAAATCTATATTTGTTGTTTCATTATGTACATTATTTAATATGAATTACATAGGCTAACCAAATACATTTACTGATAAACTTCCTATGAGTATCTGTTTCCACCTGTGTTACTTCAAATAGAAGTGAGGTTAGTGGGGAAGAAATTGCAGTGAAGCAAGTATCATCTGACACAGGGTATCAGTGTGAATATATTCTCCAAAGCCCTAGTTATGAATTCCTTGCCTAGAGGTGATTTGTGGAAAGTAGAGTGTGTAGTGTGGCCTTGGAAATTATAATATTGGGATTGATTTTATATGAATTTACCAACTCCTCAATTCCCCAGCTGTGCTTTTAAGGTTGGTGCCAATTAGTTTGCCATTAATCAAATCAGTGGCATTTGCCTGTCCATGATTGTGAAATGTGTTCTCAAGCCTAGCCCAACATTTAGTGTCTGTGATGCTTTGCACAATACTGACAGAATCTGGACCTAATGTGAACTCCTAGTCAATAAATGTTCTGTATGCATATATTTTGCCAAAAACTAAGCAGTTTTTCAGTTTTTTAAGATTATTTGTTAGCAATCATCTATTGGAATTCATCTAGTTCTAATTATAGATATTTTATTTACTTGTTCTTAGAACTATCTGTTTTCATTTCTTTATTCTTGGACAGGCAGTGCAGCTGTAACTCCTTTGTGAGGCATCCTCCTGCTTATAAATGATGTGAGGTGCTATTTTGAAATTCTTCTGATGTATGCCCATTATTATTTTGTCTACTCTTGGGCAGAAACAGGGTTCAGGCCTGTGGCTTAAGCATTAGTGTCAGACGAGGTGGGTTGAGCCTATCAATCTGGGGCTTCAGCAGGCTACTCTGTAGGAAATTTCTTTCTTGCCCCACCCACAAGATTTACTAGATCAAGTAGCAGCTTGACAAGTTCAAGCAAAGAGCACTCAAAGAAAAGAACACCGTGCATATAGTATTAGCTGTAACACCATAGGAATGCATTGTAGCAAATTGCATTCATTCTTCTTCTTCCTGGTGATTTATTTTGGTTGACATTCAAAACGCTGCATTACCAGTCACTGGTTTCATCACATATTATAGTAAGTGTTAAAGACCTGTACTTTATATTATTTAGTATATTATTCTCCCTCAAATTCTGCATTTTACTATAGGCTGAACTGTGTCCCCATCCATTCTAGCAAATCTAGTAGACAGAATGATTGTCCAGACCAAGTTGGGCCTAAGGCGATTGAAATCCCTAATTTAGTTCCTGAAGATCCTTTTCTGTTGCGTCACTAATGTTTGGGTCCTCTCTCCTGGGGACCCACTGCCCTGCATGTTTTAGATGTTTCCTTGCTCCAACACACCTGATTCAAATGAATGGGTCAGGTGACGAGCTTGGTGACGAGCTGATCATTTGAATCAGGTGTGTTGGAGCAAGGAAACATCTAAAACATACAGGGCAGTGGGTCTCCAGGACCAGGATTGAAACTCTGCTCTAAACGTTGAAAACAAAATTCTGTGCTGTTGCAGTACATCTTGACAAGACACATTGTCTAATCCAGACAAAAAAACGGACCCTCTCTAGTCTTTGACTGATATTTTGAGTCCAAGCCCGACCAGTGTAAAACCTTGGAGGAAATCTTGACCACATTTGGTGAAGAAAGAAGTGGCTCATCATAGCATCTGTACCTCCTCATTAAATCTAATTTAATAGTCAAAATCAGCTTTGTTATATGGATTCGTTTGCCCTCCGTTCTAAATGGGGAAGACAATCAACTAGGGTGAATACATTAACTTTTAACTTGCCAAAAAGATTACATTTTTAACAACAGTGCAATAAAAGACTAGAGAGAAGCTGAAGATAAGACACATCGCCACATTTTCTTCTAATGACTTCAGTCAGCCTGTGTCTTTCATCATGGCATATATGGACCAGTGCACATTTTCTTCCACATAAGAACATTTCTTCTTACTTAGCAAGACTAGGTCAAAAACCTAGTATATGGCTGGAACACGTATGGTCAATGTGCGAAATTGTGGCCAAAGGCCTTTTAATTTGAAGCGGACACATTGGCCAATGGGGAAACTCCAACACTCGGCCGATCAATGGTGTAACTTGATCATTCGTCAGTGAGTCAGTGACGGACAGATACTCGCATTTATATGGCTCGTTCCGCTGTTGAGGTCCGGCCGAAAATCACTTGAATTACAACGTGTGCTCGCCGCGATCGAAGATAATTTGCAGACAACAGTTTCCACTGCTTTTCCATTGTTATTTATCGCATAATTTAGTTATCGACAAAAAAAAACAAAACGTCTCCACCTCAAGTGAACGTAAAACATTTTCGCAATATTGAGGACATTTTATCGAAATCTACCGACAGTGAACTAGTTAGCTGAAACTATACCGGTCACTCATGCACTCACCACCACAGCAGATCCTCCAAAACGGCCCAAATTTGTCGAAAACGACACAGAAATGTCTGGTCGTTTACAAACTCCTCCTACTGGAAAATGCTCGGAGTTCACTCGACCAAGAACTTCTCAACATCACTAACAAGGTGGGTTAACGTGGGTTAAAAGCAGATAATCTAATTTATAAAATGTGTTTGACCATAATCCCGTAAAATAGCACGTCAGCTAGCTGGTGCTAATTATAATTGGTATATTAGCTAGCTTGACGAGTTGAAACATGCCGTTGATTAAAGATAGTCTGTGTTGGTAAATATTCTCTAGCTGCAATATTAGCTATTTAAGTGTTAGTTGTTGGTTGTTAAAATCTTCCCTCAGGTCAATGAAGAGGTCCAAAGTTTCTTGAATTCGCCTTTTTCTACCAGTCAGTACTGTGACCTCGTCAAGGCTTTGGATGCAAAATGCCAAGTTGTTGACAGGATTGTTGCTTTATTGCAAGACATAACAAATGGTAAGTGACACTTACTATTTGTACTTGTGTAACTGTGAGGGGCATGGTTGCAGATATGTGGTCAACTGAGCTGGCAGCTCCGGCTGTAGCCAACAGTTTGGGCTCATACATAACATGTTGTCTGGTTTCCTGTCTGGCTACCAAATGGATGATTGAGTAACATATTTTTAATTAATAGTTATCTATCAAAACACACTCTTATTCTGCCTTCCCCTTCAATACAGAACCACAATTTTGTGTCAAGGCCTCTGCTGAAAATGGAGTCATAACAAATCGACTAAATCTCCTCAGAGACAAAGGGATCTTCATGTCAGATGTGCTCAAGTTTGGGCCCATGTTGCAGAATGTGCTTATGGCTAGCTCCATAACCAAAGCAGTCCAAGTGCTTGGAGCAACTCTGTCCCTTCAGCAGCTGAAGCAGTTTCTTATATCCCAGCCTAAAGCTGTTGAGAGTGATGTTTTGTTTTGCAGCATCAAATCTAGCCACATCACTGTTGTTGAGACTACCAGCTCAATCTGCCACTTAAAAGCCAAAGAAAAAGGAGATGTTATGGAGAAACCCCAAACAGATGCAATGGTGGAGCCACCTGCCATCATTCAAAAGGATATCACAGAGAGGCCATCACTACCACCTCCAAACAAACCTATATTCCCAACAATCACTAACCCTCACCCTGTGAAAAAACTGATGGATGCACCACTAATTGGCTGGGGATTTGAGAATGATGTCCAGGTGCGTCACCAGAAACAAACATCTGCTCAGCTGTTGAACTTCCTCAGAAGAAATGCCAAAAACCAGAGTGCAATGGAGGTCACTTTCATGGAGTGGGAAAACCACTTTCAGTATCCTGCAAGTCTGACGCAGCCAACCATGAAAATAAATAAACGGCAAATCAGAGATGAGGTTGCCAATAATCTAAGAAGTATTGATGCACTAGCCCTCAAGAACAACTTGCTCGGAGAAATGGAAAACCAAGCCCCGGTCTTTAAAGTAAAGCGAGTTGAGTCAAGCGGCTTTCTGACCTACACCTGTATGATTGCCACCAAGACTGAATTGTGGGATATTGGAGATGTATTCACAGAAGCAAGACAGGACCCTTCTATAGCCAGCCCTTTGGAAAAAGAAATAGATGAACAATCCCAAAAAGGAAAATGTAATGTGGATACTTCCACTAAAAGCCTCCATTTTGAAACCCAAAGTCTCCAGGGACCAGAACCTCAGGACAGTTCTGCTGTTGCAGCGTCACTGATCAACCATGTTGGCATTCCAGAGTTCCAGATCCGGAAGTTTGAAGAGATGGAGGTTATAGTGTCTCATGTTGTCAGCCCAGGGAACTTCTACATCCAGCATCCAGACGCCATTATAAAGCAGCAGGCCCTTGTCAAAGAGTGAGTTATTAGAAGCATTTTGTAATCTCTTGTCTGATGCAGCTCTTCTAAGCTTTTGTCTATCCACTGATTTACTGATCACATTTGCAGAACTTAAAAGGCCCCTTGTCCTTTTTGTTCTTTACTTTGTTTTCTTATTGGATAAACAAGAAAAAAATGGAGTTCAGCCATTTCTAGATTTTTTTTAAAAAATATGTTCCACATGTTGCCAGTCGTCTGATAATTTTTCTCATCTACAGCAGCTGGAAAGCCAGTAGTTTTGCGGAGCAGAATTGCATTCCAGACATCAGAACCCATGTAATGGGTTTTTTCCCAAAGCAGAAACAATGGTGCAGGGCCCAGGTCATAAAGATATGTGGAATGAGTGGAGGTGGGCCCAATTTTATATATGGTAATGATTTTGCAAATGCTTGCCCCTAGATGGTAGTGATGCCACTTTTATTGCCTGCAACCTCTTCACAGAATATGTGTCCCATACAAATGAAGCGCAGTGAACTATTGATTTGATTGATCAAGTTTGTTTTTAACAATTTCGTTCTCTTATTCTTAAATGTAAGACAATAACGCTAATGACGGTGCTGGGAGAGACATCAAGGTGGAGGTGAAGCGGCTGGACCACGGTGACACTGCCTGCCTCTCTCTGTGGAACGTCAAGTATCTGACCCCAGACATGACTGTCCTGCCACTCCAGGCTACGCAGGTTTCACTGGCAAATGTGAGTGGTATTATATAAATGTTGGCTTCATCATTTTTCATATTTATGTAAAAATTATACTCGGATCTCTCTCTCAGTGCACCCATTAATTGAGATGTAAAGAGCATCGAAATGCAGATTTTTCTCTTCTCTATTTGCCATCATGGAAATGGTTAGAAGTTTAGCCTGGATAATTGGCTTTTATCCATACGATTAGCCACAGTCTTATCTATAGTTCGGTGATAAAGGAAATTAATTATCACAGTGCATGGTATTTTGTGTCTGTATCCTCCCCCCCAGGTGACTCCGGTGGATGGGAGGGATTGGTCTGAGGAAGCGGTGGACTGGTTTAGAGCCATGGTGGACAACAGGACACTCTACGCCAGGCTTTACCCAGAGGGGCCCAAATTAACGGCCGAGCTGTTCTTGGAGAAGGGGAAGATGGGCGCCATGAGGTACTTTGGTCTTCAAACACAAATGCACTCTGAATAGTCATTAACTTGAAACGAAAGGAAATTATTAATGGTATGTGATGGAAGTTGATAACAACACTCCCATATTTATTGACACAGCTAGGACGTGTCATCATTATGCAAACCATCATGCAAATCATGTACTTTTATGTGTTAATGGGAAATATAATATCTGACATCATGGTTGTTTAGTATGTGTACAGTTACTGTACAGTTGTGCTGTTTGTTAATTTCAGGAGAGGTGCACCACTGTCTGTGAGGCTGGCACAGAATGGACACGCAAAACATTACAAAGTGAAAAACGTTGGCAAAATAAAAGGAGGTAAGTAGCTTTACAGTTTTCTGATGGTTCAAACTGGGCATCTAGATGGCAGTATAGCCTGTGTATGACCAATGCACAATCTTCATTCTTATTCAGAATCTCATGCTTTGCTTTCTTAGGCGCCTTTCAGCTTCAATTGAGAAAGCAAGAGTCTGCCTGGGAGAAATACCTCATCTCATGCTATACACAAAGTAGGAAGTCATTGTGAATGGAGGGACTGTGGTTTGTAAAGTTGTTATTGTAGGTAGGAAGCTCCTTGAGCAATGTTAGCCTGTTTTTTGTCAGTTGTCTGACAGCCAAACTAGTCTTAGTTTTAATTCAAAACCAAAATAGCAGCCGTGACATAAAGCATGTGGAGCTTAAACATGGTGAAATAATAAGACTCAAATTTATAGATGAGAGCATTAGATTGATTGTCTGATTTTGATTATGGCCAGATTTTGATGACATCTGTTTACAAGTGAAAGCACAATGGCGTTTAATTAAAGGTTAGATGTTGACAATCTGCTGTTGTGATTGGCTTTTTAAAGCACGTTGGAAAATTAAGTGTTTTACGGGGGGATAAAGACCTTGTTAAATGTAAATCAAAAGCACTTCACTTAAGTTGAGCAGCAGATATTGGCTTTGTTTTTTTATTTTAATGAATGACTTAACATGTAGTTTCATAACACTACTGCAAAACAAGGTGCAGGATCAATTCCTAATCATTTGTACATAATGAGGACAAGTGATTGCCTTTTCTCATATCACTATCGTAATCCAGATTCAAATTTAATTATCTGTATTACTGATTCTCTTGAAGATTATTTTCTCCATTGCATCTTTACTAAACCTGGAGCACATTTGAATGGTAAATAGTAAATGGACTGCATTTATATAGCGCTTTTCTAGTCTACCGACGACTCAAAGCACTTTACAACACATGCCTCACATTCACACACACATTCATACACTGATGGCAGAGGCTGCCATGCGAGGTGCCAACCGGTTAGGGGTTCAGTGTCTTGCTCAAGGACACGTCCGACTCTCTCTGGAGGAACCAGGGATTGAACCAGGAACCTTCCGATTGCTAGACGACCCGCTACCTCCTGAGCCATGCCGCCCCACATTTTTCTGATGTAAGGGTCTAACAGAATTTGACTGCTGTAGAGGGATGAGGCAAATTAAAATGGAACCGTAAAAAGAACCGTCTTTTTAACATGCAACAGGATTCCAAATTCTACTTTTGTTGCATTACGTCTAACACTTCTTAACCCTAAAGTCATACAGTTTTGTATTTCTCTATATTCTAGTCTTTAGTCTGCCTTTTGCCTACTCTTATTTTGTCAAAGGCAGAAAACTCCATACAGTCTGCTATTTGAGGATTTGTGTCCGGATCATTTCAACATCTACAGTATACAGTAATAGATGGACATTCATTCAGATTCCCTACCCTCTATAGCGGAGTTGTTGTTTTCTTTTCTGTATTATTTTTAACGTCGAGTTATTTCACTCTTGTACTGCTAATTGAGTTTGTCAACAATTGTAAAAATCTATGCTTTATAACTGTGCTATTAAGTAAGTAGCGTGTCTTTATTGGGAGAATACAAATGAGTTTTATTTCATTCAAAGAATTACCAGGCCACCCAAACCCTCCCACTACCTCGTCAAAAGTGACGCAGAAATGGCCGTGGCACAGTAAACTGCTGTAGGTCATCTGATAGCGCACAACAAACAGCTGTATTGTTTTTTTCCCTACATTAGCTTTCTCACTCGGTACTGTATCATTGGGTACAGCATAGAGCATGAGCAGAACAAGCTCTAAAATCTCCGACTCAACCCGCAGTCAGTGCACATGTTTGTTCACAGAGATCTGAGGGCGAGTGCCTGCGTTGTCACTGTTCAAAGTTTGTGATTTCCCCCCATGTGACGCCATGACTTAGCTTAGTTCAGTCATAAGGAGCCTGGTGTTACAGCTGCTGGCACAGATGACTAAGTAATGTTCCACCCTATGGTGTTATTGTTTAAAGCAGTGTGCTAAAACTTACTCTTTACCCAAGTAAGTAAAATTAATGTTTGAAGAAGTTACTCCATGGTGTTAGGCACGTAAAAGAAATAAATAAAGAAAAGAAAAAAAAATAAAGAAAAAAACAATTCTGTCAAAATAGTAGAAAGAAAGATTTAGTGTAAGAAGTCCATAACTAGTTCAGGCAAAGCTATTTTTCCCTCCTTGATATGAGTAATTGCACTGGTCAGGCTTGCCATTGTGACATGAAATGTGATAATTTGTTTGTTATGCAGTTGTAGTTAATTATATTGGATTATTATATTAACTCTACAATGTACATATTTGTGTTGTGATATAATTGTTCCATTCCACACACCATTATGGTATGTTGAGTCACAATATGGTCTTGATCACAAATTAATGAGCTTGAAGACCATATGAGAGGAATCAAGGCCTTTCATGTTAGATGTTCTCAATTAAATCTATTGGATAAACACTGTCTTCACTATGACTGGCATTCAGTTTCCACCACAACAGTGTGTTAGCAATAATCCTACTGTTCTTGTGTTTGCTGAATGATTCTGCAAACCTCTAACTGACTCCGTTCTCTCTCTCTCTCTCTCTCTCTCTCTCTCTCTCCTCTCCTCTCTCTCTCTCTGACAGTGGCTCAGGTCAAAAGCACCCTTCACTTCCCTGCCCTGCCAAGCACAATAAATAATGTGTCAGGGCAAGGCCTTTTGTGTCCACACAGATTCTTTCTTTTGCTCGGGGTAGGCGGAAATCGAGGCGTTTGATCTGAATTCTAAAGAGTCTTGTTGCAGCCCAATAAAGGATGCCATTGTATGTAAATAGTTTATATAAGAGCATATGACCGCTACGGTGCAGGGCAGTGGCAAGTGGTGGAGGAATGATTAGCATTTTCCAAACGCATGGTGTTCTCAGTCCAGCCTTTTGGTTTGCTAAAAAACACAATATTTTAATTCATTTTCAGCCATTTTGTACACATTTTTGTGTACCACCACAGCTGAAGGTAAAATGCATGTTCTATCCTTCATCAATTCTATTAGCTTGTACTAACATTCAGCGTGCGATGGAGTCAGATTTTATGTGCGATGACTGAGGTGCCCCAGATGTCTTGAGCAATACTTCTCACGCCGTCGTGCAAATGATCATTGTTCTGCATAGCAGTAATATTTAAATGAACCAGCTACCCCAGTATAGAAATATATCTTGGATAATTTTATGTCTTTATTCAGACAAATATCAAGTTTTGGAGTCTTTCTATAAACAATAGAAGTCTCTGATTTCTCTCGTGGGGGGGGTGGAAAAAAGTTTTTCCTAATGAGATGGATGTCTCAGCTGTTCCTCGGAAGAAATGACTGGCGTAGTCTGTCGGTCTGTCCACAACTGAACTGTAGGTCAGCTCGGAAGTACGGTATTAATACTGGGTTAGCTGATCACGTGTCTTGGCGAATGTTTCGCAATTGGCTTCGATCTCTTGCGTCTTGTGACGGCGCATGGTGGTAGGCCATCGCCCTGGCTTTTAAACCGCCAACAAGCAACTTGGCAGTTCTCGTCCGTTTTTCCTACTCGGCCAAATCCAGCCTGATGTTCAGGCTACACCTGAAGATGTTCCTCTTTGGACCTGGTGCAGCTTATGCCGCTTACACCGCCGGCTGAGCCTGGTAAACTGCTTAAAAATTGATGATTTAACAGACTTATGCAAAACGTTAGCATTAAATTCTAGTCTTAAGACATCGATGTTATGACTGTAAATTATTCAATGAATTCTACCTTGTAAACTATAGCTAGAAATGTGATTTTGCAATGTGCAAGTTGGCGACTTGCAAATGACTTGGTTATAGTCTGTATTATGCTTTTCCTGAAATAATCATGTTTCAGTTAATTATATGATTATGAAACTTAACCATCTGAAGATCTACAACTAGGTGTCCCAGTTGACATCCTCACCATAACATTTAACCTTTGCTCTTGCAGACCTGGAAGCAAAAATGAACTGGGGATCCTTTTATGCCGTGATTAGCGGCGTAAACAGGCATTCTACTGGTATTGGACGTATTTGGCTCTCTGTCATCTTCATTTTCCGTATCCTGGTCCTGGTGGTGGCTGCTGAGAGTGTCTGGGGGGATGAGAAGTCAGGTTTCACCTGCAACACCCAGCAGCCTGGATGCAACAGCGTCTGCTATGACCAGTTCTTCCCCATCTCTCACATCCGGCTTTGGGCACTCCAGCTCATCCTTGTCTCCACCCCCGCCCTGCTGGTGGCCATGCATGTGGCCCACCGACGCCACATTGACAAGAAGATCCTGAAGAGGACAGGCCGCGGCAGCCCCAAGGAGCTAGAACACATCAAGAACCAGAAGTTTCAGATCACTGGAGCTCTGTGGTGGACATACATGATCAGTATCATCTTCAGAATTATCTTCGAGGTAGCTTTCCTCTACATCTTCTACTTGATCTATCCTGACTTTAAGATGGTGCGTCTGGTGAAGTGTGACTCATACCCATGCCCCAACACGGTGGACTGTTTTGTCTCCAGACCCACAGAAAAGACCATTTTCACTGTGTTTATGCTGGCAGTATCTGGGGTGTGTGTGCTGCTTAACCTTGCTGAGGTGGTGTACCTCATAGGCAGGGCCTGCATACGGTGCTTACATGGCTCTGAAGAAGAGTCCAAAGTGGCTTGGATAACTCAGAAGTTGTCCTCCTATAAGCAGAATGAGATCAATCAGCTGATAGCAGACCATTCTCTCAAGTCTAAGTTCACTGTGACCAAAAAAAACCCAGAGAAGGGTGACAGGTGTTCTGCTTTCTAAGGCACTACCCTCCCTTTTCCAATGAAACTAATCAACAGTAATGTCCATGGAGCATGCTGTCATACTGTTGCTCAGCATTAATGTTACATATACTGTATATTTGCTCATTTTGAATAGACTCATTTATACTGTTATTTATGTATTGTATCATCCAGTCAGTTTTTAGTTTTTCATTCATCCGTCTATTCTTATTCTACTGACCCAAGCATTACTTGCGGTTGGAATTTGACTAAAGGACTTGGAGCCACTGGTGTACGTTAAAGGAAAGAGTCCCATGCAAATTGAAATGCTGGATAGGCAGGATAACTCTTTTGTTGTGATTGGAAATGTGACTAATATGTTCCTAACTAATTCCAATCCCCAGTCAGAGCTGATGCAAGGCAAAAGGAAAAAGAGGCATTTGTTTATGTCAAAGGAATATTACTCATTGCCCACAAAAACGCATTTCTGGTTGTTGTTGTTTTGTTTTTTTCCTTTTGTTTGTTTGGGGGTTTTGGGTTTTATTTTGTTGTTGGGTTTTTTTTTTTCGGATTTTGGAATATTGTGTACAGACTGCTGTAACTATTTTCTAACTTTATTAGCATATTATTGAAATATAATGGTAGGTGCCATTAGGAAACCTGGTTAAATGCTATCTCTTCAAGGACAATTGACATTGGACATTATAGCATTACAAATAAGAAAATGATATGAAATGTAAACAAAACTAATTTTTAAATTTTCCATCAAACAATTCTTTTTTTACTACTGAACATGGTTAAACAAAAAAAAAGTGTTGATATGCTATTAAGAAAATTGTAACTATTGTACTATTTTAAAGCTATTTTAAAGTCTCCAATGTGAAATGTCACTGAGTTTTGTGTAAACTTTTTCTGGATTTGTTCCAGGCCCATTTCAGTAACAAAAATGGTGGTGTTTTTGGAGATGCCACATGTTCACCCAGTTTATAGGCAAAATAAGAATTAATGCTTATCACCTGTTCACTCTGATTTGTCTGAAGTGCTATTAGCATTTTGCAAATCCTAGCCCCAAGTGTCCATAATTCATCCTCTTTTGAAGTTTTTGTAATATTGCTTTGAATTTGTTAATGAATCACTTACTCCCTGGCAACCTCTCTCCTGCATGCTTCCATTAATCGTTTCATTAATATAATTGTGGTGCTTTGAAGTTAACCTGCCTTTTTACTCACATCGTAATATATATGAAGAAAACTAATGTAGATATGCCTGAATTTGCATATATTAATTGACACCCAGGTAAACGATCCAGTTAAATTCTGAAAATTAGTAAGAACTGTATATATTTGCATTATTGAATATTAAGAAATAAACTTCCTGATAACTTGATACTGACGCAAACTATTAAGCAATCATACAATGACTTCTTTTTTCATTTCATGTCAGTAACATTATCTTTCAACATGTTTTATGGTGAAATGACAAAAGTTCCCAAGAAAAGTATTCTTAGTATTCATGTTCACTATGTTTTCTATTTATTTAGTACCTTGAATTGGTAGTTATCTCATCAGTGACATGTTGGAGCTGGCGCCTCTTCATTGACTTACCTCCATTCTATCCCAGTGATTTGTAGCTTGAAGACCCAAATGGCTACTCATCTCCAAGTCATGCCCCCTGTGATAGGAGAGACCCTCATGCTATATTTAGACCACAGTAGCACTTGTGGCCAGACAGACTTAGTAGACAGCCTTATTGGCCAGCTGCCCTGTCACTCACTGTAACAAGTCGAGGGGCTTTAATAGTTTACATTAGAGAGTGTGTCCAATGCCAAATTTAACCCTGGGGGGGAGGGGGCAGCGGGAGGGCAAGTCGGACTTGCTTGTGGTGAGTGTGTCCAGCAGGTTAGATGTGCTGTGGCCAGTGGAAGACCCGAAGGCCTGGATCTTGGTTAAGCTGTAGCTGAAGACTGAAGACGAGTCAGTGAGTTTGCCGGCGTGGAACACTTTGTGGCCAGTAGGAATCCGCTTTTCCTGTCCATTCAAGGGCATTGCTGGGGGCCCAAAGATCGGCCTCACACTGAGGCCTGTGAGCGAAGGAGGGGACCTCATGGACCCTCACAAACACACAGCGCTACGCCACAGGGGATGTATAAGCTGACAAGGTGGGTTACCCAGTAACTGTTTTGTTTGTGGTCCCAAGTGAATTTGAATCTTATCTGTGGGTTATAGAACTGCGAAACAAAGTAATAAATAATCAAATATAAGGTGACCTGAAGAGTAGCAGTTGTTGTGGTCAAAAGCCTATAGTTTGTTTATGTAAACTACCTTGTGTGGAAACACTATGTTAAGAGTTATGAAGCCTCCGCTGAGGCGTTTTTTTTTTCCCAAGTTGGGGCTCTTGTTTATATTTGTTTTTAAATTGTTTTTATAATAGTATATTTTATCTCTTTTATTACCATTGTCTGGTGGGCTATATATTGAAAGTACTTCCTTTTGTTTAAAATTATTGTTTAGCTCGCAGTCTATAATCATGCAAGCCACTGTGGCAATAGTTATTAATGATAGTTCACTTAAACGTATCCCTGTTAATGAATTCCACCTGTCTTATGCATTTTTATGATCACTTTTTATTAAACAGCAGAATTCACACTCCTGCCCCAGAGCTTATCTTGAATTCCCTGTACTGCTACTGTACAGCACATAGAAATATGGTGTATTTATAATACATAATGGCTCACGATCCTGTCATTACTTGACTTTTTCTCATTCCTTCTTCCACCCTGTCTGTTGGGTGTTTTATTTCACCTCGTGTGGATCATGTAACCGTGGCTCCTGGCATGAAGGCCAACGCTTTACTGCCAGTGCCTGGAACTTGCCATCTCCCTGTCCACACTTACCAAATATATACCATCCTAAAGTAAATATAATCCTATCTGTGTGTGTGTGGGGAGGGCCACTACCTGACTAGCTGTCGAATACCCAAGTTGTGAAGATACTCGGGCAGCAGCTCTGCTCTCTAGAGACTCGTTTTGTCTAAGCTCGGCCGAACTTGGTAAGACGTTACAGAAAGGAAGCATACAATTAATACTTGTGGTTCTAGCAGTTCGAGTTATTAAACAAAACATTAGAGACACTGAAACTTCATACAATTTTTGGATAAGTTTTGATATTTCACAAATTGATTTTGCTAAGTGAAGTAATTTACTTGGTTTATAGACTTTGCAGAAGTTAAGAGGAGAAAAACCAGTAGTTTTTTGGTTTTTTTTTAATCCTTTTTGGATCTCTCTAGCCACAGATCTGATATCGCAAAGCCATGGGGGACTGGAACCTGCTGGGGAAGCTTCTGGAAAAAGCCCAGGAGCACTCCACCGTGGTGGGGAAGGTGTGGCTCACCGTTCTCTTCATCTTTCGTATCCTGGTCCTGAGTGCCGCGACAGAAAAAGTGTGGGGCGATGAGCTGTCGGGCTTCACCTGCGACACCAAGCAGCCTGGTTGTGAGAACGTCTGCTACGACATCACTTTCCCCATCTCCCATGTCCGCTTTTGGGTGCTGCAGATCATCTTTGTGTCCACGCCCACACTGATCTACCTGGGACACATCCTCCACCTGGTGCGAATGGAGGAGAAACAGAAGGAGAAGGAGAAGCACATGTCACATGACAAACAAGTGCTAATTGTGGAGGCTAAGCACAAGAAGTCCCTGGTGCGGGACGATAAGGGCCGTGTGCACCTGCAGGGGGAGCTCTTGCGCACCTATGTCTTTAATGTCGTCTTTAAAACCCTGTTTGAGATTGGCTTCATTGTGGCCCAGTACTTCTTGTATGGCTTTGAGCTGAAACCCATGTACACGTGTGACAGACCCCCTTGCCCCAACGTGGTGAACTGTTATATATCCCGTCCCACAGAGAAAACCATCTTCATCATCTTTATGCTAGGGGTGGCCAGCGTGTCGCTGCTCCTCAACCTCGTAGAAATCTATCACTTGGGCTTCACCAAGTGCCGCCAGGGCATCGCTTACAAGAAAACGGGCCTCTCCTCCCAGTCCATCTCCAAGGAGCCCAGCGAGGCCGCAGTGCCGTATGCGCCCAGTTACGATGACTGTTTCCACCAGGTCCAGCCTTCCTACCCGCCCGTACCCAGTTACAACCTCTCCCGACTGTCTGAGGAGACGGACTCCTCCTTCCACCCCTACCACAGCAAGGCAGCTTACAAACAGAACAAGGACAACTTGGCGATGGAGAGGAGCAGCAGCAAGCCAGAGGAATGTGACCTGAAAGGAAAGAAGGGAGCAGGATCGGCCCCCGGGTCACCGAACCAGCCCAGGGCGGGCCGCCATGCCAAACACAGCAACAACAAGACTAGAATAGACGATCTGAAGATCTGAGATGGTTTATGTTTCTTCGCAGGGTCTTAAATTGCTGTCAAGGGGTTGTGTGTTGCTCTGAAGCATTCAGATATGCTCAACCTGTAAGACTGCAGGAGTTTGACTCATTCAAAATTAGAGTGCAGTGACATTTCCAGGCCACACAAATAAACTGGGCAGTTGTTAAATACTACTATGTAAAAAGTGATTTGGTTACACAACATCTCTGATGCCTGGTATTTTTTTCAAGAAAATGTTACTCATGCTCTACCAATAGTCTGCTGTTAAAGCTGTATTAGCGAATGCTTCTCCTTTGAACAACTTGACTTATTATTAGATATTAGATTGTGCTATTGTAGAGTTACAGAGTTTTGATACCAAAAATGTCAATACAGTATTTTAATGAAAATTGGTTCATAATGGTGTTTTTTGGAGATTATATATCAGTGATGTTGTACATGATATGAATTTGATATTCAATGCAATTACCATGCAATTAAGTTTTTCATTTCACTTAGAGAATGTACCAAGATACACTAGAAACTAAATGGAGGTCTAACACACGACTGCATCTTTAGAAATAGCATGTTCTGTGATTGATCAATGCCACAATGGAAAACATAACATGGATCATAACGTAATAGAAATACATACCATAATTGTAATATAAAAGTGATCAGTACAAAATCAATAATTAACCTATATTTTATGGGACTGTAACTGAAAATAAACATATTTACTGAAGACACTACCCACTGTATAGTGCTGTCTATATTTTGGGGAAAGAATACTGAGCAGAAATGTATTCAGTATTGGCCTCTTGACCTCATTTGAGGAAATAAACTCTGTTAACCTTTTGATGTCACACAGCATAGTCTACCTGCTTAGACTTGAAGGTGTGAAAGCTGTAATACCTGAAAACACATTGGAGAGCCTGTCACATGCTGTAATTATATGAAGGGCATCTCAAAATAATTGCAGTGGCCTGTGTAGGTCCTACATGTACTGTATTTTTCTATTTCAAGAGCTAGCAAAGTGCATAGTTTAATTAATGTTAAATTACTCCTTGATTGTATTTGTAATTGTGTCCTGTACAGCACTTTGTGATGAACATTTTTGTTTAAAGCTCTATAAATAAACTTCACTTGACTTAAATTGTGGAATCTGTTTAAGTAGCACTTCATTTGTAATCCTCTGTCATTACTTTATATCAAGAAAAAAAGAATCAACGTAAAATCAAATTAATTAGAAAACGTTTTTTCAACATTATTTCAAGTTATTTACGCAAGTTACGTGAGGAAAAATAAATTGATAATAGCATAATTGAGTAATACTGAAATAGTGTCCACACAAGCTAAACTCCAACATATTGCTTAGAATATGCAGGATATATATTTTTAAACTGCTATATGGGAATACACATGTAAGCCTTTTAAAGACTAGCAGAAATAAACAGGCTATGTATAAAGCCTCTGTGTGCATATCCCTCATACCCATATCTTGTACTCAACCATGCCAGGAAATGACAGCAGATGGGCACCCATGGTATGGAAACCTTGAAATGAATAAGATAGGATGTTCATGTCAAGTAAGTCTCACTAGTTTGGATTGGTATGTTCAAAATTTCCTGTAACCATTTGGTGTATCACAGGAGGGAGAACATATCCATTTTCAATCATGTTTTGTATACATACTTGACAACTTGAAAAGAACTGAAGAACCTAAATATTTCTGAAAAAAGTGCTAAAAAAAAGTCCTGAAAAGAAAGCCAAGTTGTCAAGTTTTGATAGAAACAGACTTGTTAACACACGCCCAATTAAACTAAGGAGTCACATGCCCCCTTAGATATTTGATCTTACATTTCCCAGACATAAATGGGGGATGTTTTGTTGCTTTTCACTGAAAGTATATTCACAATCAACCATTAATTAATAATTGTTATGTCACAAGCCCACTCAAATATGCCGATGCTAGAAAGAAATAATAGCAGTATTAATAATTGAAAGCAGAAGTGCTATTTTGTCTGTGTAACCTAACAAATCAGTGAGGTAGTCAACATGTAATGGTATACAAACCTGAACAAAAGAGCTGTAAGGTATGTATAAGGTATGAGGGAAGCATTTGATTAAAAAATATTTGATATCCATCATTTGTACAATTTTACTTATACTCTTATATAATAGTTTCTGCCATTTTCTCAAGTGATATTGCAAACAACATTATCTGTGACACTGAGCAGCTGACTATACTCTGAAATTTTCAAGGTAATTTCTAGGGTCAAATCTTAAAGTTGCAGTGGTAGTGTTTGGTCTCACTTTCCCAGCATGTATTTTATAGCTTTGGGTTAAAGTTGGAAAACCATAAGCCCATATAATTTCAATTAGCACACCCTGATCCTTATACTGAACAGCTGACAAAATGAATGGATTTTATAGTGGGAAATCTGGGTTTACAAATACACTGGAAGGCTATGGATGTAGTCTTGTAATTAAGTTTAAATATGACCACAGTATAATTCTATGTTCAGATAGATAGATATATAGATAGAAGTTTTACTAAACTAAACTAAATAGGCTAGTTGACTATGATGATGGACTTGAGTGAGTATTTTTTAGAGAATAGCCACATTGACTTGCACAAGTATTGCTGACAAATGCTTCCATCTCCAAACGTCAGTGACAAAAACACTGGTATAAGTCATTTGTAGAAATATTGAAAATGGTTCTAGTTTGGGATGAATCACATAGGCTACAGTAGGTTTCATTAAAACCTAAATCGTTATTTCTTCATTGCCTAACCAAGCACAGTATAATTAGTTTCACAATAGCACTTGGGCAGGATATCATGAAAAATAAATGCATAGACTAATGCAATAGGGTAGCTTAATGCTTTTAATACATTTCATTGTTAGATAAGAATGTGTTATTGTCATTTTATGTGTCCAGATGAGTTATTCCTTCATATTTTGTTTGTCCCCTGTGGTCTGATGTCTAATATTATCTTACACCAGCTGTAGTGCAGTCCCCTACTGCCCCCTCCCTTTAGACTTGTCCTATCTCTGATCCTCCCAGACAAGGGAGAAGTGCTGATTTTTAGATGGCAATTCCAAATCCGCCATCTGGTGGAGGTTTTGGAAAGTAAATTCAAGTAGGAAACTGAGCATACCGGTACGTTAAGCAGGCTATGCTGTGGCCTGTTCGTCATTTATTGTGTCATTATTATTAGCGATGGCGAGGCTCTTACTTACATTTAACTAAGTGCATCAAGATAATGGTTCCCTGGTTCAATGTAAAGTGATTATTTTTGTTTAGACACTTCAAAGCTTCTTGGTCCAACTGTGACAGACTGGTAGAGGGGGAGTGGATGCGGCGTGTACATTACACTGTAGATTGGCCAGGACAGAAGCAAATCGGCCAGCGTTGCTGCCATACATGTGCACCTGGTCCACTGCAAAACTAAATACTGCCACTATAGGTTTGGGGTTTCAATCCCACTCAAAAACTAGTCATGTTCAATGGTTGTGTCAATATTCTTCTAATACAGCTAAAATGTGTATTTTAGGAGAGTATCTGTTATTTAAATTGTAGTGTTAAGCTAACTCCTTAAAAGACAGCTGGAATGAGCACACCGGGACCATCTTACTATAACCAACCAGAATAATAAATAACTAAGAGCCAGGAGCAATGTTTTAGGCACAAATTAAAATAACCCTCTATTTCTCTGAACAATTGTGAGAAGATTCCCCAACTGAATGAAAACATGCACACACATCTCTGTACACAAGGTTTGTTTTGGTGTAACCTACACAACAAATTAGTAGATGTCAAGCTTTGTGAAATACAGCTATGGTATTATATCACTGAAAGAGGACCTTGTTTATTAAAATGTTCCAACTTTGTCATAGGATTTTCCCAAAGAATATTTAGATTTTAAAAATGAAAATAATGCCTGTAGCATTCATATTTTAGGAAATGACAATAATTGTTTTCAACTGTTGTATCAAAGAAGCCTGGAGAAAATCAGTGTTAGACAGAAGTTTTTATCAATCTTCACTCTTCTGGCCTGTAGTTGGCCTCTAAGCAAAAATTAAAGTCATCTGACTTTGTCAAGATCTGAGCAGTATTGTTCTCATACGCCCTATATTATTTAATGATTTATTTGATTATGCTTTTAACCCACGAATATTTTTGAATTCTTAATATATTGACAATCAATAAAGTTGAGTTGAGTTGAGTTGAGAATCTCAGTATAAAAACGAAAAACAAAAAAGTGTGAGTATAACTATTAACAATCGGGTTCTTTTCTTGTTGAAATAGAAGAAAGTAGCAGATATTCTTTGGTTCAATGCCTTTTATATAGTGTAAAACAATTTAGTGGGTTACAAGCATTTGACCATGTCAGAACTTTCCCAACAAACATCTACATTCTCACATTAACCAACGTTGGCAATACAAAACTGTGGATTATTTGCAATATAATTTGATTTAAAACGTTACCTTGGGGTCACATACAACACAGACAACTGCAATATACTCACATAAAAAACTTGTATATCTTACATGTAAGATATTAACACATGGAGTACACATGGATGAATCAAATTATTTTAATGACAAGACGTAAAAATGACAAGAACATATTCTGTGCACATATAAACAAAAGCAGAAAACAACAAAAGCAACAAGATGGTTTTCTACATAACAAACCATTGTACCACTAAGGTACTTAAAGCACATAGCCAAATACCATTTTCTGACAAAGCGTCTTAAAAACTAGCTGTCGTCTTTCAACAAAAGTAGGCATCTCATTTTTTGGAGAGAAAAAAGACAACTTAAACTCAAAGACCGAGACAGCTGGGGCTGGACAAAACATACACTCAGTAGCCTACACTCCAACATCCCAGGAAATATACAGTAGTTACAGGCATTTACCTCAGTTCAAACCTCTACCGCAAACCAGATCCCCTAACTGTCTGGTTGGTAAATGGTGCTATGGTTTGGGTTGCAGCCTGTTGTGAGGGCTGTGGATCCATGCCCTTGTCTTTCTGTCTCCTATGGTATTGTGTGCTGGTGGGGGGACCTGCCTAGTCATGTTTACCCTTTCCTTTCGGTGAACCTTCATTCCAGGCCACATAAACAAACAAAGCCAAAACCACGTGGACTGCAAGCACTGCAACAATGGCAGCGTAGAAGTAGCTGTCAGTACTTGACATCTTCATCGAACCTGGGAAAGGAAATGAATAGCCGTCAATAGTTCCAAAAGTAAAAGGGGCAATTCAATTCAATTTCGTATGGAAAAGGAAAGTCAAACAAGCCTTACCCTCAAAGATGTACGTCTTTGAAGCAAAGTATAATCCTATGGGTAGTGTTACCATTAGGATTGTGAAAAACAGCAAAGTCTTCAGGGCAGAAACCAAGGAGCTCTCATTTCTGAAGAGGAACACCATTTTATGGTCCAATCAGGGAAAACAACACAGTTAGCTATGGGATGCTATCAGTAGGACAATTGACATTGTAGTAAATAATGGAGGGTTAACAAAAACAAGTAAATAATAGTATCACCCTGAAATGAAAGCATACACGGAGTCTATATTGTACACTTCCTATTCATTTCTGTATATGTGTGTGTGTGTATATATATATATATATACACACACTACCTTTTGCACTATCTGGTTAGATGCTAACCAGGCTGCATTTCGTTGACCTAGAACTTGTGTGCAGTGACAATAAAGTTGAATCTAAATCTAGAGTCGTGATTTAGGGGCTAGTGCTGTGTGAAGTGAACAGTTGTGTTATGGGTCTAGCTAAAAAGCTAATGCTAGTTGTTGATCTCAAGTTACTGTTCGTTTTCTCACCCTCTGAAATCAGGTGCTGGTCCAGGTGCGGCGTTTAACGAAGTTCTGACAGAGCTGTCCATTGCTGTAACGACGAATGGCAATACAGATATTAAACTGGAAAATATAAGTAATATCTGCTAGCGCTGAGGGATAGTCTGTCTTGCTCTGTGGTTGCCACTGTTGACGTTCATACTTCCGTGTGTGATCACGGGACAGTCACATGACCAGTGCGTGACGCCACCTAATGCATCGGAGTGTAGATACAGTTACACGTCATGTCCACCTTCCCTGCAGGTTTCTTGCAGCTGAATTGTTGCTTTATCATTTCTGGTTTATTTCTGTTTGTTTGTTTGTTTGTTTGTTTGTTTGTTTGTTTGTTTGTTGTGTCTGTTGTTGCCCAGGATACACATGGTAATGTTATCTATTTCCATGTCTGTACCTCAAGTAAAATCTACCTTAATGTATATTGAATATAATAATATTGAGTATAATATTGAAGTGAATGTTTTTTTCTCATTTAAACCTATTTTGCAGTTATCCATTAGTGTCTTGAAATCACTTAATATTATCCATGAGTTTGCCCTTTGTACATGTAGACACCCTGCATCACTGAATAATGTAACACCGTAGGCTATTTTTATTTAATTTCTGATGTAACAGAGCCATTCAGTCCATTTTGTGCCAAGTAGGAATTTTTTGTCTCTGGGGCGCTGGCTGTGTTTCTGCTGGTTGAAGTCTCCCTAACTGAATTGAGGAAGCTTTCTACTTTCTGCTCTAGTTGGCTTTGTTCTCATTGGTACCACGCTCAGCAGGTTTCCAAACCCATTTCATTTGAAGAGACTCTCAGGAGAGACTGCCCAAAACAACTAAGAAATATTCAGTGGCGTGTGCTTAAAGTAATCACTTTGTATTCTGTGGCAATTTTACTCTGCAGAAGTTAGTTGTCAAAAAGTACAAGACATTATTGGCTATGTAGACCCAGAGAGCTGTCACAGTGAATCAGCTTATACAATGGTGTGGCTGGTTGAACCACTGTGAGCAATTTTTGACAATTATTTTGTGGCATTTATGCTTTGTGGAGCAAGATAGAAAAGATAGTGAAAAGCAGTCATGACATGACAATAATGTGAGCAGGATTTAAGCACCACAATGTATCAACACCACAATGTATATGTACTGTTGTTCATACAACTATTTAAAACAATAGTTTCACTTTGTTTCAATGAGATAGCTAGGAATAATTTTGGGTAGTAACCGTAACTGATGAACTAAATGCAGGACATCGTATTTTGGTGACGTTTAAGGGATAGAGCTGATAGACCAAAGTGAAATTAACATGTTATTAATAGCATAGCTCCTCAAACCTTATTTTGTTATGCACTTATACCAACTTTGTGTTGATGTAAGGTCACCTTAAACAAAATGCTGAGGATTTGTTTCTGAACAAAGAAGCACTTTATTATTGATAAATTGTGTGACAAAGACATTTTGCTAGCTAGCTATATTCTACCCTTGGTATCAAGCAAATAGAAACAGAATTTTCTAACTAGTGTTCAGCAAAATATGTATTTCAGGTCAACTACTTGAG
The DNA here is from genome assembly GCA_900302305.1 of Polymixia japonica. NCBI lineage: Eukaryota > Metazoa > Chordata > Actinopteri > Polymixiiformes > Polymixiidae > Polymixia > Polymixia japonica. The sequence continues at coordinate 31,895 of OMKK01048882.1, forward strand.
ACGGAAATAATCTAAAAAATAAACAGTACAGTAAGTTTTAGGTCAGTAGGTCTCAGTAGGTCAAGAGGAAAACTCAGATTACATTTTTCAAGTAATCCACCCAACAAATTAAAAACCTTATTTCCTCTGGAAACATATGCAAGATTAAAATGTAATCAAAGACTAGAGTGGGCTTTGGGAATAAACCTTAAATAGAATAACCTTTGGGCTGAGCCAGAGAAAGCAGCCAATACAATTACAGCCTGTACACGTGCACCGTGTTTTGTTTAGGATTATGAATCCTAATAAAACTTTTCTAAAATAGAAAATGTCCAATTATATTGTGAAGACTGAGTTATAGAGTCTTTCATTCTAGGTTCAATACTGGGACATCCTTCCTCATGGATCTTGACCTCTGACCTTGACCAGAAGTATTTCCCATGGTTTTCTCTGTGTGGACTCTTCTCCCCAAATTATGCCCCATCTATCCCACGTGTGCCAGTACTCTGTCAAATATAGGGCATTACCTTTATATATACAGAGTGGAAGTATAATATTGTGAGTGTCTGGAAAAAGATGTGGGAGATAATAGCTCCATGTAATTTTAAAACAACATAATTTGTTGCCCACCACCAACAGCAGTGAGAGCAGTGTCATTAGCAATTCATGTTGGCCAATGTCTCTTGGCACCATAGCCTCTCGCATCAGAGGTTACTGTCAACACACAATGAGCCTGGGAATGGTTTGTCAAAAAGAAATTGCAAAACAAATAGAAAATCAACCATAATCCCCTTTGTTGTATACAATTCTGTCTAAAAATAAAGTCAAGAAATCTGACACAAATAATGCTCATCCCCACTTCCTGCCCATTTGCTTCTTTAAACCCTCAACACCAAACACGTACTGGTTGTGGCTGTGGCCTATGGTCCACTGGGACGTGTAGGAACACATATGCATGAGAAACTGCCTCTCCTTAACTCAGTGTACAAATCCATTATGGGACACTGTAAACTTTCTATTGTGGCAGCAAGGCCACAGCCAGATCTCTCCGTTGTAAAATGCACTGGTGTGTAAGAGCTGTAGAAATTCCTCTGTGCACAAACAAAACTGTCCGGACTTCATCCGGTGGGTAACATGTCAGGCCAGTGGAAGGCCACGTGAAGCCTCATTGCTCATCCATCTTGTGTCCAAATGAAGCTATTACGTAAATTCCACCAGGAAGGCCACCTGTAATCACAGCGCCTATTACATTCGACTAATCAGATCACAACCTTCATATCCATGTGCTTTCATGAACCAATGACTTAACGTCTGACATTACATGCTCTATATCGCTGTTTTACAGTACACAGTCAACGCTCCTCCTCCTCCCACCTCCACCAGCGTCCAGGACCTCCACTGGCTTGGCAGCAGGGGGATATTGGCTATTTCACAGCCAAGGACTACATTTATAGATTTATATATATACAGTACATTCAGGTTACATCAATTCCCCCTAGTCAGTGACGGGATTTATGCCAAACTATCTGGTTCATCTTTTTGTCAATAAAACAGTTATTAATCTGGTCTCTCCTGGCTGAACCTTTGTGGCGGTGTTGTGCTATTGTGTAAATAATCGTCACCTTCCAACAATGACAGTTTATTTCTTGGAGTCATTACCTGCTCATATAACCTTGAGATTAAAAGAAAATAAGCATGTAAAGGCATAGCTGTGGAAACAGAAAGAGTAGAGTATCCTGTCCAGAGACAACTTTAGTTTTTTGACTGGCTCTTCACTTGCTTTTGCAGCTTTGGGCAAGAACGCATCACTCAATACCACCAAGGGGATTCTGTACAGCAAACTGCTATCCACTTAGACTTAAACCTTTTTTTTTCATTCTTTTTTTGTTTTTTTACAACGGCTGACAAGGAGGCCAGCCCTGCCCCCTATCTATAAGGCTTACTGTCAATAGGGCAATAAAGAAATGTAATTTCTCATTTGGAATTCTAACACATCCCTGACAACAGCCTGGAGGAATGCAAGCGGTGAATGATGTCAACCGGTTCCTAAAGGCTTACCTGGAGTCGAGAGCAGCCAACACAGATGCGTGGGAAGGCAAGAGTAGTGCGAGGCCGAGGAGATTATAAAGCACGCCACAGATGTGTGTGAAATCGGCAAAACAAGGTCGTGAGATTTAGACCTGACAGATTTTATGTGCACTGATAGATCATGCTGTCCTTGAATATGATAGTAAGACTAATGTCTCCACAAGCCACTGACTTTGTATTAGATGACAGGTACAATGACAGAGTAGAAGACACTTCAGTCATCCCAAAGACATTACATTGTATTTGTGATTTATGGATTCAGCAGCTGTGTCACCATACATAACTTTTCTATCAATATGTTGTATGTGTCAGAGGTGGCAATGAATATTATACGAAAACATATTATTAAAATCAATGCCAGTATTGTTGTACAAACTATTTTGGCCCCAAGGAGAAGTGTTCGGTAAACACCTGTCATGACCATGAAGTCTTTATGAATGTTTATGACTGTTGTCATAAACTGTCATTAACCCTAACCCTAACCTTAACCTAAACTTAACCTTTAACCCTAATCCTGGCCCCGCCTCTGGGCCCTTCCACAAAGCCTAGCCCTGGCCTTTATGCTAATCTTAACCCCAAGGCCTCATGCCTAAACTTAACAAAGACATTGACAGGTTATGTTGTCTTGGTTAATGTCAAGTTGTCATAACAAAGACATCCCAAACAATGTCAACTTTGCATTAAAAATGACATAATTGACCGAATGACAACAGTCATAAACATTCATAAAGATTCCTTCACGTTCATGACAGGTGTCATGTCAGTCTTATGCGCGCCCCTTCAAATAAAGTGGCACCAAGCGTTCTTTAACGGATTTTACGAGAGGCATATAAAACGTGAAGATATGACGACTGTGTTCTACTTGTGAAGCAAAGACCCGCAGCTAATTCCCTGTCGCGCCTGCGTCAGAGAGTGGCCATTTTCAGTCACGAGTACTCACGCTGCACGCCAATACATCTTCAGAGGCGACAGGCGCCTTGAAGGGATAGAGAGATGACAGACAGGAGCTTTTA